>CM056956.1:29943053-30211237 GCA_029856935.1 Cyclocarya paliurus | reverse complement strand
TGTAAATAGATGGTTGATCACACAAATTCTGTTCATGGAAAATGAATAGAGTTGTTGCAGCAATGGCGACAAACTATTGGGATTTGGTGGAAAAACGACCCTATTGCAGCAAACAATGGTCTTGCAATAAATGATACCCACATATTACACTTTAAGTGTAAACATTGATGGTGAATTAGGATGAAATTGACAGTGGGAACATATTTCTCTTTCGCTCTTACAATTTCCACTGTAAAATAAGATGTTCTGATCAAGCGATTGACTGTCTATTTTTCCCAAACCACTATTGATTTCACCCATGTCATAAGATCAATCCTCTGATCGATTCTTCTAGGTTGAGGAAATTAGAGCTTGGATCAAGGAGATCATTTTGCAGCGAGTATAGACTTGACATACACAAGTTGGAACATGTCCCACTGCTGGAATCCACCCTTAATTGTATCGAGAATACTCAACTGGAGCATCCAACACTGACTTATTGTAAACTTTATTTTACTAAATCTCTTCTCTCCCCTCTTTCATTATATCCATAAACCAGACTAAGGACTTCCTTACTCATCAATTTGATCATCACCTATAGTCTCCCTAAGTTATCTCATTTCATTTCAAGGAGTCTCCCTTCCCACAAATTTTCATAAGATTGCATGCAATATCCAATCTATATATATAAGGAATGGGTCTGAACTTTTTGCTTCTACTGACATGTAAATGACAGGTAAGGATCTCTATTGAAATTGGTTTTCTGATCATCATGTTGTTAAAACTCATTGGCTAGTGTATCTTGATGATAACAATATTTGTGGTAGTGTTTTCCTAGTTTTGATGGTTTTTGGGCATAAAGGGGACTGTCCCCCTAATTTGAAACGTTGAGTAAAGGAGGCTAATGCTCTAAAAGTGATAATTGCATGGAAATGGTGGTTTCACTTTTATCAAAGAGCCTAATTGAATGATGCAGTGTTCATAAATCATTAATCAAATTGATTGCTCAAGCATTTAGGGTGTCAAGATCGCAGTACAGTTAAAGTTTTTTTTTTTTTTTTTTTTTTTTGCATTTGTTCAGTGTGAGGTCTCGTACTCACCACTCGCTTTAGTGTCAGTGAGGTCCTGACCTTGTTTCTGATTTACAGATCAACTTGCAGGGCCATGAAGCATTACCCGTGTTGTATGTTTGAAATTATATATAGTTGTTTGTGGGGCAAATGTTCATTTTTCCAATGCATTGGCCGGATGGTCTCATTTGTTCTTAGAATTCTATAATATCTAACCATTTATAAGTTAGTGAGATATTATAAATTAATGGTTATAACAACTAACCAATAAGTTAGATGAGATCTGTCAACAGGTTCACTCTGCATAAATCCATGGCACCCGAAGTTATAATTTCTGCTATAGAAGATGTTTTTTAAAGCATAAGATAAAAGATATGCTTAATGATTGACTCCTTTGGAGGAAGCAATCTGAGTTTTTTTTATATACTAGCAAATTGGGGGCAAACTTAAAAAATCATAGCTAATTAATTAAAGGGATTGTAGACTGACAAGGATGTGGCAACCATCAATGTACGTCCACATTTATTGCCTAATGAGCATTTTTGAATGAGAACTCTGAAAATTACTACCATTTGTGTGATTTGATCAGTCAATGTCAATTAACCTGTTGGGATGGTGATTAGATGCGGTTTTAGATGGAGGTTTCTTTTTTGGTTTTTGTGGCCTTCTCTCTTTCTCTCTTTGTGGCTGGGTGAGGGGGGAGGGGTGGGCTGATTTTGTTTTACGGTTGGTTGTCCAATACATTATGTTGTAAGCCATTTAGTGGCATTTCAAATTGTACAAAATTGATGGTTGGACTGTGTTATTTACAAACTATATATGTTTGAGGAGAGATTTTTATGAGTGGCATTTCTGAGTTTTTCTTGGAAAACTAATTCCACTATGAATACAGATTGTAGATTTTGCCAGTCTCTACGGCTAACACCTACTTTAGTTTATCTATTTTGTTATCCAAAGTAGGTGTGAGCCGCAGAGAATGGCAAAATCTACAACCTGTATTCACAGTGGAATTAGTTTTCCCGTGTGGATGGCCAATTAACAATCCTACCTTGTACTTTTGTTAGATATGGTGCTGGTTGTTATGGGTCTCTTGTCAGTATTTCTTGATTATTTGGCATTGTTGTATTAGAAACCTGATTGATATCTGGCTTTAGCCTCTTTATGGTTTTATTTTCAATGGAAAATGCTAGGGAATCGATCGAGAATATTGATGTTCGAGAATGGTGTTCCAGTATTGAATTTAAATATATTTTTAAATATCTTTAAAATAAAAAAATAGGAATTCACTAATATCCCTTTCTTAACTATTAAGTAAAAACAAAAAAAATAAAATATCGGTCAAAATGAAGCACCATTTCATCGTCTATAATTTTCCAGTCTCGATTCTCCTTAAACTGAGCTCACAAAACTTAGGAGTGAAAAACAAACCGGTGAACGGGTAAACCAGACTAGACCAACCCGTTTGATCCGATACCGGGTTCGGTCTGGTCAGGTACCGGTTCCATTTTTTTCAAAATAGGTCGAAATCAGTCTAATTCCAATTTTTCTTTTTTCAGACTAAACTGGTTCATATATATTATATTATATTATATTATATTATATAAAATATTTTTTATATTATATATAATTATATATAAAATAATTTTGTATTATAAGATAAATTACTAATTAATATAATATTAAATTTTAAAATCCTATATAAATAACTATATATTATCACTATAGCCTTTTGTATTAGTGGTTATACTAATACCATATCACTATATACTATTGTTAATGTCGTGTTTCGCACGTCTTTGGGTCAGGTTCTGACAACTTAAGTTTTGAGAACTTGGGCCTACAAAAGAAGGAAAAATGGGCAACTAGGAGAGGGTGACCATGGGGCCAAGAAGTCTCCGATGTCAAAATTAGTAAATTCTCTTGAAAGTTTGTAAATAAGTGAAAGAGTTTAGGGATCAGAGAGAGAGTTTCTCATACCTGGGACTTGTTATTTATACCATAGGTCTAGGGAGAAGCAGATCATGTCTGTCTCTATGGAGTTTGTGCCCTCATACTATTCCTACTTGTCAGAGTCATTTAATGCGGTGTGATTTTACGACGACACCATCAATATGGCGTGTAGCTCGGTAGTAATGCCATTAATGCAGCGTAATTTTCTGGCCTTGCTTTTATCCTTTGTGAGCCGTAGATGTTTCCATGTCAACGGATAGAGAGTTTTTTATATTTCCCGCTACATTTCATACAAGTTCACAAGTTCAGAACATGGTCGAGCGATGTCAGGCTGATCTGTCCTGTCAATACAAGTTCACAAGTTCAGAATGTGGTCGAGTGATGTCAGGCTGATCTATCATGTCAGTCACTTGATCCCTTTCCCTAGTTAACCCTTTGCTTCAAGCGTGGTCTTGGGGACCCTAAGGCTGGGTATTGGGTCGAGACCCTCTAGACTTTGTGAAGTGGGGAAAATCCCCCTTACAACTATAATATTCTATAATATATACTTATAAAAAAATATATATACTACAATATATCATTATATTATATATTATAATATATCACTATAGTCTATAATACAATTATAATATATATTATAATCTACTACAATATATTATCATTATTTTATTATATACTATAATATGTATACTATAATATATATACTATAATATATATACTATATTATATATATTTAATATATCGAAAAAACTGGATTGAACTGGACCGAAATCGGTAAAATCAGAAATGCCGATTTAGGAATGTAACTGACGCGGTATCAATTTTTTAAATCTCAAAATCGGTATATACCAATTCATTTCTAAAATATATATAAAATCGGATCGAACCAGACTAGTTAAATCTCTAGCAAATTTAGCCATTTTAAAATGCAAAGGAGAGAACGAATTGCGCCTGTCGATCCCACTAATTGTTATTCCAACCATTTCCCGAGAGAATTTTACACCCAATTTCTATAAACCAAGCGCACGTAAATGTCCTTTAAAAAAAGAATAAGGAATAAAGCAGCAATTCTGTACTAAAAGATGATAAATTTGCAAGTGGCAAAAAGAAAAGTTATATTATCTGTTATCTATCCTGTTATCCGCGTCACTCTGAGATCTTCCAAGCTCCCCATGCCAACAACCCTCAATATAAAAGAATAATTATTTTTGTTAGGATGCGCCACTGAATTGTTGTCAATCAATATTTCTCAATGGCCCAGATATTTTTCCTCGCGCGCGTACTTTTCCGACTAACCACCTTCATGTAAAAATAATTTTTTGGGGGATGATAAAGAATCCATCTCGTTGTTCTTCGAATATAGTTTCGTATCGCTCAAGCCTTATGGAATCCTACTCTTTTTCTGAACAAGCGCGACATCAAAATGCAGTTGACCCTCATAAAATCAATTTTAACAAATGAAGCATCTTACATAATTTGCTAGCCATGAGGAGACTCTATGTTAATTAATAATGCTTGTGATCAGGCTACTGAACACCGAAATTAACCGTCGTTGGGCATACTTATGTATGGGCAGTAAGAGGTGTAATATCATCATCATCAGATCATATCTCGATCTCATCACGAGTTAGATGATGGGCATGATGATTTCAAATAACATTTTGTGTCCTGATCAGATCAAAAGAAACCGAATTAAAAGAACAGAAAAGATAAAGGTAATTTATAAAGGAGACAAAAGCAGTTCATCAAAGTTAAAGCAAAAGCGGCATGTCTCGTGTGCTTGCATGCATGCTCCTGCGCTGTTTGATCGATGCCCGTCATAGCACTGTAGCCGGCCGGTTGTCACTAGTACCCTTTCTCGCAACTTTGCAACTAAAGTGCACAGAACATATGCTCTAGATGTTAGAGTTTTATTAATAAAACCCAATATCTCACACACTCATAATGGGACACAATTATCTGAAAACGATGATGATGAGAAAGAGTTGGATATAAACTAGATGTATTATAATTAATTAGCATGCATGCATGACCTTGCTTTAACATATGTTTACATGATGGTATTTCACAGTTCACACAGTACTGAAAGTGCGAGAGGTCATAGAATTACCAGGCTGGGATGAAAAGCAAAAGAGCAGAGCCAGTCGGCTTCATCTTTAGCAAGCTTTATTTATCTTTATCTCTGTTGCTTTTTCAGCCCGCAAACAGCGTCTTTTGCCTCTCTCTCTTTTTAGTTTTACATAGCATGGCAGCAAGTCATGTGGGCACTACGGGAAAAGGTTACCTACCCAAAACACCCACCCCTTATCCTGATCGCCACCATCTATGATCTTTTCAAAAAATTTCATCTTTAATCTTGATTTGCATTATAAAAACCATAGGTAGAAACCTAGCTCATGATAGGCAGATCAGACAAAAAACAATCAACCGAGCCGATACGGCGGTACGATATATACCAGACAAATTAAAGAGAGTAATTCGGAAGAAGTTAAGATGGAGATATTGTCGCAGATGTGGTCGTTCTTGGGCCTCCTCACCGTCCTACAAAACGTCTTGCCATCCCAGCTCCTCTCCCTCCTTCACTCATTCTACGAGTCCCTCCAGGACATGTTCACCCCCTACTCCTACTTCGAGATCCCTGAGTTCAACGGCTACTGCGGCGTCGACGTCAACGACCTCTACCGCCACGTCAATCTCTACCTGAACTCCGTCAACCACTCCTCCACGTGTCGCCGTCTCACCCTCTCCCGTTCCAGATCCTCCAATCGCATTTCCTTCACCGTCGCACCCAACCACACCGTCCATGACACCTTCCGTGGCCACAGCGTCTCCTGGACCCACCACGTGGAGACTGTCCAAGACTCTTTGGAAGAGAAACGCAGCTTCACTCTCAAGCTCCCCAAGCGACACCGTCAGGTCCTTCTCTCGCCCTACCTCGATCAAGTCACCTCACGTGCCGAGGAGTTCGAGCGTGTCTCCCGCGAACGCAGGCTATTCACCAACAACGGCCACGGCTCCTACGAGTCCGGCTGGGTTTCTGTCCCGTTCCGTCACCCTTCCACGTTCGAAACCCTGGCGCTGGAGCCCGAGCTGAAGAAGCAGATCACGGAGGACCTAACCGCATTCGCTAACGGGAAAGAGTTTTACCACAGAGTTGGTCGTGCATGGAAGCGCGGATACTTGCTCCACGGCCCGCCTGGGTCAGGGAAGTCAAGCCTGATAGCAGCCATGGCCAACTATCTGTGCTACGACGTATACGACCTCGAACTTACCAAAGTGTCCGACAACTCCGAGCTCAGGGCTTTGCTCATACAGACCACGAATCGGTCGATCATCGTCATCGAAGATATCGACTGCACCGTTGATCTGACGGCAGATAGGATGCTGAAAGCGACGTCGAAGAGGATGAGAAGGGGGAGGGAGACGTGCCGACTGCCTGAGGGAGATGAGTCCGAGAGGGGGAGGGTGACATTATCGGGGCTTTTGAACTTCACGGACGGGCTTTGGTCGTGCTGCGGGGAGGAGAGGATCATAGTGTTCACGACCAACCACAGGGAAAACGTCGACCCAGCGCTGGTGAGATGTGGAAGGATGGACGTGCACGTGAGCCTGGGAACGTGCGGCATGCACGCGTTCAAGGCCCTGGTGGAGAACTACCTCGGCCTGCAGTCCCACCCGGTGTTCGACGCTGTGGAGAGCTGTGCGGGGTCCGGCGGGGCGCTGACTCCAGCTCAGGTGGGGGAGATACTGCTAAGAAATAGGGGGGATGCCGACATGGCCTTGAAGGAGGTGGTCTCCGCCATGCAAGCCAGGATGATAATGCGTGGGGGTGGAGGAGGTGGGGCTCACGGACTGTGTGATGACGTGGCAGAGAGGTCTCCGGAGAATGTGTTAAAAGTGGAGAACTGGGATTCGTTGTCGCCAGGTGGAAAGGGTGTGGCCGGCATGAGAAGTAATAAGATGAGGAAAGAGGCCGGGAAGGTGAAGTTCTTAGTAAGGCTTAGATCTCTGACCAAGTCTGATTCCGGAAGAAGAGGTGTTTGAGCGCAAGTCCGTGGGGTTTTTGTGTGTTCATCGGAGATTTGGTGACATTGGTGTAGATGTGATTTTTTCTTCCACGTACGAGCTGTTTTTACTCTTTAATGTAATTGTCGTAGCGAAGAAAAAATTTCCCGTTTGATATGTACATACGTCAAAACAGATGAAAATTCCCTGAAGCTATCATATATCCGAGTTTGAAGACTTGAAGTCGATCCCACGGAAAAGAGATAATCAAATGAAACGAAATTCATAATATTTATATCTCTTCATATTTAGCTTCCGTTTTCTTTCAAAAAAAAAAAACTTTTTTTTTACGAAAAACTATTTCAGCAAATTAATTGTCAAGAAAATAAATGTTTTTTTAGCGTTTCGTTATCACATGAGAATATTTTCCTAAAAAGGCTTTTTGCTGTCCAGTACTGAGGATAATGTTTTAGGTAAATATAAATTTTTTATACAATTAGCCCCATATGGATGATGAGGTGGTCTCGTCTCGTCTCGTCTCAATATTTAAATATTATTTAAATAAAAATATTTTTTAATTTTAATTTTTAATTTTTTCATTTAATCATTACAATTTTTTCAGAATTTTAAATAAAACATAAAAAATAATTCAACTTTTTCAAATTTTAATAAAAAATAATATTAAAAAATATATATTAATAATATTTTGACTTTATAATAATATTTTTATTCAACTTTTTATCTCTTCTTTCACAAACCCCATACAATATCTTAACTCAAATCATTTCCCTACTATTCATAAATTTCTCATCTTATCTCTTCTCAACATCCAAACGAGGTCGTAATATTTATGTCTCAACATCTATTTCTATAATAAATTTTTTGTCTATAATTTTTTTAAATAATATATGTGGTTTGTCGTAAAGTAAACGGGCATATAACCCGCGCAATGTACAAATTGTTATTTATGCTGGATTTTAGGTCTCTTTTAGATAGTGAGATGACATTAAATGAGATTTATGAATAGTAGTAAAATGGTTTATGAATAGTAATAAAATGGTTTGAGTTAATATGTTTTATGGGAGTTTGGAAAAGTTGTAAAAAAAAGTTGAATAAAAATATTATAAAGTTAAAATATTATTAGAATATAATTTTTTAATATTATTTCTATTTTAGGATTTGAAAAAAATTGAATTATTTTTTGTGTTTTTTTTTTTTTTGAAAGTTTGAAAAAGTTGTAATGATTTAATAATGATTAAATGAAAAATCTAAAAATTTGAAATTGAAAAAATATTTGTATTTGTGGTATTTGGATACTAAAATTAGATGGAATTAGATGGAATGACTTGGGAAGACTTTGCTATCCAAACTCGTAGGGGTGAAATTTTTTTGGTCCGAACTGGAAAAATCTACCGGACCAAACCAAATTCACCTGTACTCGGTCTCCGTCCATGATATGTCCAAAATCCAATTTTTGGTCCAATCTCAAGATGTGGTTTTTTGGACTGGACCGGACCAAAACTGATCAAATCACTTACATATAAATTTTTTGAATATTATATATATAATATATTATTTTCTATAGTAGTTGTATAAGTTAATTATGTACTATTTATCTAATTTATCACCATTGACCATATAAAATGTAACACAATATGTTATCAATTAACTATTATATCATACGATATAAATCATATTATAAAGAATATTCCCATTCCTGCCCTTAGGTTGGGCTTGGGCAGGAAGCTAAAGCCCATCTCGGCCCAAATTGCTCCCCTCCAAGGGTGGGCAAAAATTTTGACCTTTGACCTTCGTCCGAGTTACGACGTCGGAGTCGGAGCTTGTGGGATTCGGAGTCAAAGTTTGGAGCCGGAGTCAAAGCCCGCATGGGCTCCAAACACCGAACTCCAAACTTTGACTTTATAAAAAAAAAATACACATGATCAAAACTACGTCATTCCACTTTAAGAGGAATGACGTCGTTTTGCTTGGCCTGCATCATTTTGTCTTGATGAGGTAGGTAAATGATGTCGTTCCCATTGAAGTGGAATGTCGTCATTTCATGAAAGAAGAGGGTCCAAAATGCAGGACCCTCCTCTTCCCCCCTCACTTTTAGTTTCATACATGGCACAACGTAGTCCTCTCTTTCGCACGAGGAAGTTGAGCTTCGAATGCTGTCTACCGTCACTTGAGGTTGTTGTCTACGACTCTGTCGTCACCAATGTGATTTCTAACGTCCTCCTCCAATAGATCTTTTATTCCTCCGTGTAATTGTAAAATGCGAAATGTGATTTGTGACTCTCCTTGTGAAATGGGTATGATTTGTTGTTCATTTCAACTTCTTTTTTGTTTTCATTTCAATGATTTCAGTTTTAGACTGTTGAATTTAAGAATTGAGAAATTTAAGTTTTGTAAAAATCAAATTTTTTGTTCCAGGTGACGTTCGCTCGAGTGGCACTCGAGTATGGCTCAAGCTAACATCACACAGGTTGTTGGCTTGAATGTGGCTTGAGCGAACATCACACAATTTGTTCAATTGATCCTTCCCTCGAGTCTGGCTCAAGCAAACATCACACAGATTGTTTGTTCGAGCCTTCGCTCGAGTGTGGCTCGAGTGAACATCACAAAGATATGTGAGCTTGAGCCTTCGCTTGAGTTTGGCTCAAGCGAACATCACACAGATTGTTCGCTCAAGCCTTCACTCGAGTGTGGCTCAAGGGGACGTTCATTTTTTTGGTATTTTATTTATTTTTAAAACCACAAACACAACTAGATACATATGTTTTTTCCTTTTCAATGTGTTTCCAATTTGTAGATAATTATTATAATATTTAAAATGACGGTTATTTTTTAATTGTTTCAGATGATTTGCTCAAATTATGGATGATACACCCTCTCATCACCACGAGTCTCCACAAGATGATGACGCACAGCTGTTGGCGTCACCAACTAGTACTTCAAGCAGTAGACCCCCATCTAGAGCAGCTACCTCATGTGCAAGCACTTGAGTCCCAATAGATTTAGAATACATTGATATGCTTAATGAGGAGGTAGAGTTGATGAATGTTGAGGCCAATACACCAGCACGATCTAGTAAAAAAAGGTCGTGGACATGGAAACTGATTGAGCTGCATTATTGCATATTTTATACACTTAAGACCAATATATTTTTAATTATTTTATTATTTTATCATTGGTTTTAGATGGAAAAATTGATTAAGAGGCATAAATCCAAGTTATGATTTAAATTGATTAAAAACATAGTTTATGCTTAATTTTATAACTTGTGATTTAATTGAACAATATTTATTCACTTGCACAACACACTTTTAATATTTTATTTTTCCCTTCTAGTTTTGTTTTATTTTATTTATGTTTTACTTTTATTTATTTATTTTTCTGTTGTTGTTTGTCTAGTTTCATTTTTATTTTTTATTTTTTATTTTTTTATTTGTTTTACAGCCCACTGTCAAACGACATGTAGTTTTGTCCATGGACCAAAACTACA
This sequence comes from Cyclocarya paliurus, assembly GCA_029856935.1. Classification (NCBI taxonomy): domain Eukaryota; kingdom Viridiplantae; phylum Streptophyta; class Magnoliopsida; order Fagales; family Juglandaceae; genus Cyclocarya; species Cyclocarya paliurus. The sequence continues at coordinate 30,200,725 of CM056956.1, read as the reverse complement.
TGTCGTTGCTTCCATCTTCAACCTGCACGTCGACCCGTTGCACCATCGCCATGCACGAAGCCATCTACACCCGTGAATCTCTACCCAGCAAAGCAACACCTTCATGCTTCAATCTTCTGCACGTTCGGCATCACCAACATGTTGCACCTCCATGCTAAGCGGCGGCACCACTTCATGCATGCACCATGCACGGCCTTGCCGAAAGCACCCACGGCAATAACTTCCACCTGCTGCCTCCTCAGCCACCTACACATGCCGAACCACCATCTTCTGTTTTTAAGAGGTGAAAACAGAGTAAAACTCCATTGCCCAGCCAAGCAGCTCCTCTCACGCCGCAGTGTTCTCTCCATCACCATACACTGCCATCAGCGACAGCAACAGTCACAACTACGCTACCCAGCACCACCTTCCGAAGCTAGCACCACCTCCGCCAGCCTCCATGCATGCGTTCAGAGCATGCACAGCCGCAGCCACAGCCTCTTTATCCACAGCTGAAATCAAAACTGTTCCTTTGTTTTTGACACTAAAAAACAGAGCAAATTAATAGATCTACAAAACATCCGATGCACTCCACCGCGCTTTCCATGCACCCCTCCTCCACGTCCAGCTCCAAATCTCGGTTGCAGTTGACCCAGCTCGCTCACGGAGATACACGAAGATGCACGGGTCACGCAGCAGTTTGAAGACCTACAGGAAGAAAAACAAATAAAAAGAAAAGAAAGAGATGAAACGAAAACAAAAATGAAAAAAAAAAAAAAGAAGAACTCACACCGAAAGCAGAAGCAACGCACGCATTATGTTTGGAGTGAGGGGATACATTCGGTAGATCAAGAGGGATGCCGAAAGGAATAAAAAAAAAAAGCAAGGAAGGAAATGGGCGACGGACGCTGCACAAGAAAAAGGAAAGAAATTGGTGTAGCAGAAGATAGTGAAAAGCATGCAGTAAAACACAACGCACGTAAGAGGAAAGAAGAAAAAAAAAAGGGAAAGGTTTGGACAGGAAGTGAAACGCAGCAACGCAGAAGAGAAGAAAGAAAAATAAAATGCAAGTGGTAATGGGCGGCTGAAGGCAACAGAAAAAAAAAATATATATATATATATATGTGGTGTTGCTTTTGAGACTGGACGCACGAGAACAAGAATAATATGTGGGGAACAGATGCACACATGGGCAGCTAAGCACAGCAGTGGGAGACATAAGGAATTACGGACTAAGCAAATGCAGTAGCCTTTTTTATGCCTATATAAGGCTTGTAAGTAGACGAAGTGAAGGTGGTCGATGTTAGACACCCAGTAGAATATCTTAGGATTAGTTTGTAGTTTTTTTTAGTTTGGAGAAAGCGCAGATGAAGTGAGGGAGTTCGGTGATGCAGTTGAGAGCCTAATGGACCAACTGTTGTTACCGAGCTGTCCTCCTTCATCTGTAGTCTCCACTTTTAATTTTATTTTTTTTATTTTAATTTATGATGATTTATTTTCTTGCACTTTAAATTATTGTCATTTATTTTTCTGCACTTTTAATTTCTGCACTTTAAATTTATGTCATTTATTTTTCTGCACTTTAATTTATTGTCATTTAAATTTCTGTCATTTCTTTTTCTGTATTTTTATTTCCTGCAATTTATTTTTATGTCATTTAATTTTCTTGCTCTTTTAAATTTCAGTCATTTAATTTTCAGCAATTTAGATTCACTGTCTTGCATTTTAATTTCTTACTTTTCATCACTGCTTCTCAAACACTCAAATCCAACAAAATGAATCTGGTTCACGACCAGTAAATTTTCTTTTTCATTGCACTTCCACATTCATTGTACATATCATCACTTTTATTTTTATCTTCTCATTGTAAATATTTCCACCATTTTACACGAGTTTATTTTTAGCACTTTCCCTGTGGAGACGATTTAGGAATTTATTCCTAATTACTACGCGACACGCTCCTGCACTTGGGATAGCCTTTGGGCTGCTCATTTTCGAACGAGTCAGAAACATTTCACCAAAGTTCCTGATGATTGTGAGAACCTGCAGGCTCAATGTCACTATTGTGGGCAACTATGTGGTTGTCATTCGAAAAAATAAGGCATGTTAGTATTAATAACACATCTTACAGGTTGCCAACGATATAAGATATACAAAGGGCTAGTAGTAACTGATCAAACGAAGCTGAGTTATGAGACTTCTACGGCCACTGATGGCACGCAGATTAAGAAACTATCAATCCCTCAATATAATGAGAAGATGTTGAGGGATGTTCTTGCAGAAATGATCATCACTGATGAGATGCCTTTTGCCACGGTTGACAAGGCAAGCTTCCACAAATTTTTGCACACTTTAGAGCCATAATTTTCCATGCCTTCACGATATACTGTGATGCACGACTATTTGAAGAGACATGCCAAGGAGAAGGTAGCACTGAAGGAAATGTTTGTCGCCACTGGCCAAAGAGTATCATTTACGATTGATACATAGACCTCCATATAGAATGTGGGCTACATGTGTATCACAACCCACTTTATTGATAGTGAGTAAATACTGAAGAAGAGGATTATCGGCTTCAAAGCAATTGTTGATCACAAGGGTTTATTCATTGACAAGGAGATGGATGACTATATAAAGGATTGGAAGATCAGAAAAGTACTTTGTTTCACGGTTGACAATGCCAGTGCGAATAACACTGCCATTGGTTGGTTCAGCCAGAATATGACAGTAATGGAGAATATCATTCGTGAGAACTAGTTTATGCATGTTCGATATTGTGTTCATATCATCAACCTCATAGTTTTTGAAGGGTTCAAGGAGGTTGATGAATTCATTATTAAAGTCTGAAACCTAGTAAGATATGTGAGGATTTCTCTCCAACGGCTCTGTCAGTTTAAAGCAATAGCCGAACAACTTGAGATCTCATCTTCCAGTATGTTGCAACTGAACGTTCTAACTCGATGGAACTCTATATACATGATATTGGATGTAATGCAGAAGTACCAAACAGCATTCGAGCTGATGGAGGTCGAGGATGGGGGCATGATGTATGCTTTGCTAAAGTTGGTTAGGGGGAGAAAGGGGCTGGCTCAGTGCATCGAAAGTTGATTGGGCCAATGTCAGGTATTTTGTTCAATTTTTGAAATTATTTTATGACATAACTATGCAGATATCTGGGACTAAATATCCTACTATGAACATGTACTTCAAGGAGCTCTCGAGGCTTTATGACCACTTGGAAGATAGTTGTGCTGACAGTGTGCATTTGTTGAATGCAATGGCTATGATGATGATGAAATTTAAATATAATAAATATTGGGGAGATGTGAAGAAGATAAATAAATTATTATTTGTGATTGCAATCCTTGACTCCCGATATAAGTTGACGAATGTAGAAGATTGGATTATCAGTGATGAGGAAGCTAAAAAGTTTATTAGATCGCTTAAATGTGATATTAATGATTTATATAGTCATTACAATAGCAGTGGTCAGTCTTCAACCGAAAGTGATAGTTCCTCTCGCCCTACCGGCTCAACATCTTCCTGGGATAACACACATGTACAAAGTTCAAATTTATTGCGGTTACGACGGTATCATCAATACTGTACATCGAGAAATATTATGCAATGTAAATCTGAGGTCAAGCATTACTTTATAGAAGATGTCGAGATACCTAGTGATACATTCCAGATATTAACTTGGTTGAAGGTGAATTCTGTCAAGTTTCCAATCATTTCCCAAATAGCCAAGGATGTACTAGCCATCCCAATCACTACAGCTGCCTCTGAGTCGGCGCTTAGCACCAGAGGTCATGTCTTGGATGCTTATTAGAGTTCATTGTCTCCAACCACCATCGAGACCCTCGTTTGCACACAAATATGGTTAAGTTTAACGCTCATTGGAGTAGATATTGTTGATGTCGTGAGCTATAGGCTTGAATCAGGTAACTTTATGATTTTAAATGATTATTTACATAATTGTAATGTTTTCATTATTTAATTTATAAATTATATGATTTTATAGACCTAGTTGTGAACCCCAGACTAATTGTGAATGACTAAGAGTCTGATACCAACGCACCATCGGATTATTACCATCATGCAAAGCTCATCAGAGTTAGAGGTGGAGGTAAATTCATAATATCACTTAGTTGATGGTTTGGAAGCATATAGTTAAATAACTAAAGCAAAGATAGTGCATCTAATCAATAAAAGTTAAAACTTCATGCAGGAAAATTGAAAATCACTATCGAGTTGACCAACACTGATGCGGGGCATTGTGGTTATTTCATATTTGAATGAAATCTATGACATTATGCAATATTTTTGTGCTGTAAATTTAAATTTATTGCGATTTATAGTTTTAAATTTAAATTCATGGTTTGCGATTTATAGTTTGATTTAGTTATTATATTTAAATTTTAGCTTTTAAACTTCTTCTTTTTTGTACAATTTTTTAGATTTTTTTACATTATTAAACCGGGGTTGGTATTGGGCCAATTGAAGCCCATTTTCTCAGTAGCATAACTGGGCTTGAGTAGGGAAACTGGGCCTGAAAAGGCCCATTTGCTACTCTAATTGGAGTTCCAAACTCCGATCGGAGTTGGAGTCAGAGGGGGTTTTAACCTATGGGTTAGAGGTCTAAGGTTGGCATTCCGACTCCATCGGAATCAGAGTCCACCCCTACTCCCCTTTTATGGGCCAAGGAATCACCAACGAAACTTGGCCCACGAATTATACATGAGGAGAAGGGATACCCTTGCATAGGAAACAATTCTGGGGGGAAGACGAGACACCCCGACCTTGACACCCTCCTACGACACCTAGCATTTAAATATCTAAGCCGACAAGTGAATGGAGATCACAGACAACCCTCCATTCCCTAACAATGGAGACGGGAAGTGATCTGCACAAATTGTCTAACGTTGAGACGCCACCCAGAGAGCTACACCGCATTAATGGCACCACGTTAGAAGCCACGATGTATTAAAGACCACAACTTGGCAACTATGAGCATGAGGCTAACCCCTGACGTATGAAATGTTCCCCCTAATACCTTGTATAAAAGCTAGACTCCAAGTATGAAGAATCTCTCTGAACATTCCGATTCTCCTATAATTTGCCAAGAAAGAAGATTGACTTTGGCATCGGAGGCTCCCTGAACCACCACCGAACCCACCTTTGTCTTTGTGATTGCAGGTAGATGGACCCTAGTCTCGGTTGCTAGAACTAGGCCTAGGTCTATGAAACACATCATCAACAATGGCGCTGTTTGTGAGATCTCTATAGAAGCAAAGTGTCCTTCGTATGCTAGCGAAAACAAGTTTTCAAGGATAAGAAGCATCATCGAAAAACATGGAAGCTAGGTTCTTAGAAATGGAGCAGGTCGTGCGGAAGTTAACTACGGAGGTGGAGACACTCCAAAAGGAGAACGATACTCTCAGGGTAAATGCCAGCAGATGAACTGATGACGCTAAACCAAGCCACAATGAGCACGACGAGTTGTGAAGTGCCAGGGGAATGGATGCCAACGAGGAAGAGTAAAAAAAGATGCAACACGAGTTGCACAACCTTGTGGACAAGTATGAGGAGGCGACGAAGAAGATGGGCGCCTCATTGTTGGTGGACCAGTTACTCACTAGCATAGACTTGCTTTACAGTGCAGAGGTGATGGCCACACCGCTGCCACTGAAGTTCAAGGTCCTCCAAATGTACATGTATGACAGGTCCAAGGACCCACTTGAACACCTAGAAACCTTTAAAACTCACATAATTCTGCATAGTTTCATCGGGGAAATCTCCTATAGAGCCTTCCCATTGACCTTGAAGGGGCTACTTGGGGATCGTTCGAATCATTCGTGCCCTGGTCAAATGACAGCTTTAGGGAACTGGCCTGCCTGTTCCTCATGTAGTTCATGGCCAACAGAAGGAGGAGACGCCCAGCTGCTTACCTCTTGACTATCAAACAGAGGGAGGACGAAAGTCTAAAAACATGCCTAGTTAGGTTCAATAAGGAATGTATGATAGCAAACGATCAAGATGAAAAGATTACGTTGGCAGCACTCCTGAGGGGCATCTGGCTCTAAAACTCATTCATGGTGAGTTGGCAAAGAAAATTCCCACCACACTGCAGGAATTCATGGACCATGCTGACGGTTTCATCAATATTGAAGACACACTCCGGGCCCTGATGGCGCAAAGGAAGACATAATTGGAACAGGTTGACAAAAAGTTCAATGCGGCGGGTAAAACCAAGGTCCTTGAGAAGACCAAAAGGGGACAACAAGACAGGAGGTGGGATGAAGCACCTCCATCAAGAGGCCTAGGCGCTCGACCTGACCGAGTCACACTGTCCACATAGGAAGAAGATTGACTGACTACTCGGGGAGCAGAAAACTGGAACAGAGGCCACCGCTATTGTATCTACCCATCGGATCAATACTCATAATACCAAGGACTGCATCTCCCTCAAAAGAAGGGTGGAAAAGTCGGAACATCACGATGATCACTGTCGTATAGATCACAATAAGGAACGAGAACAGAGCTGAGGAAGGCCCTAAAGGTCGATGAGAAGTAAAAGCCCCAGGAGACGGCAGGTTAGGGGAGACACTGCCTTGAATCACCATTGAAAGCCAACCTGAAAAAACAACCCCTGGGCAAGATTTGAACCATCGCCAAGTGGTTCATTGGCAGTGGCCCAACCTCTTCCAGTAGAAAAGTGCATGCCAAAAGGGCACAATATGAAGAGTTATACGAGGCCGACCACCACTCGGCCAAACAAAGAAAAAGCACGAATACACCAGTCATCTCCTTTGGGGAAGCTGATGAAGAAGGGTTCATCTACCCCCACGATGACTCCTTAGAGGTGACTAAGTTTGTCACCAACTTCACAACCAGAAGAATCCCCATTGAAAATGGCAACTCTGCGGACATCCCTTACTAGGATGCCTTCACCAGAATGGAAATCGATCCCGCCCGACTACGGTTAGCGCCCATGCTATCGAAGGGGTTTTTGGGAGACATGTTTCAGCCTATAGGAACCATAACCCTATCAGTCTTGGTCGGCAAAGCCCCTCCATAAGGCCACAATGGGTAACTTCATAGTGGTGAAAGCTCCCTCATCATACAACATCATACTGGGGCAACCAACCCTCAACAACTTGAATGCGGTGACTTTGAATTATGACCTAAAAGTGAAGTTCCCAATGGCCATAGGAGTGAGAGAGATCTGGGGTGAAGAGGTGTTAGCACGGAGTGACACGTGGAAGGGGTAGGTCCACGTGGTGGAAGGCCCGAGCAGTGACACCCCCGCCACACCCCTTTCCACCCCCCCGAGTTCGCCACTAGAAAAGAAGAGGTGAGTGACAAGTAGGCTCTCATACAAGTGGAGCCAAACGAGCCACTGGAGTTAGCTTCACTGGATCCTAATTACCCCAAGAACACGGTTAGAATCGGCAGCAAAATGGAGTCCAATGTGTGTAGGCCATCAAGCAGCTCCAGATGTCCTCGTCTGGAGCCACGAGGACATACTCAAGATCAATCCCACTATAATTGAACACCACTTGTGCGTGGAACCAGAGGCCAAGAAGGTTAAACAAAAACACTAGAGTTTCAATGCCGATAAATGTGTCGCCATTACTGAGGAAGTCAACTGCCTACTCGCGGCAAGGTTCTTTCTAGAAATACACTACCCAAACTAGTTATCCAATGTTGTGTTTGAAAAGAAATATAACGGTAAATGGAGAATGTGTGTCGACTTCATTGATCTAAACAAAGCCTACCCAAAATGTAGCTTCCCTTTACACCAAATCAACTTGATAGTAGATTCCACTACAGGTCATCGCATGCTGAGTTTCATGTATGCCTACTCGAGGTGCAACAAGGTCCGCATGAACCCCAATGATAAGAAAAAAGCATCATTCATTACAGACATAGGGCTATATTGTTACAAAGCCATGCCCTTCGAACTAAAAAATGCGAGAGCCACCTAGCCATGGCTGGTTAACCGCATATTCAAGGAGCAAATAGGGTGAAACATGGAGATCTATGTCAATGACCTACTCGTTAAGAGCAGAACTCCTAATCAACACCTAGGCAACCTACATGAGGCTTTTGCAGTGCTGCGGCAATACTAGATGAAGCTCAAAATGAAGAAATGAACATTTGGCATCGATTTCAGGATGTTTCTTGGCTTCATGGTCTTCAAGCGAGGAATAGAGGCCAACCCAGAGAAGGTGGAGGCCATACTCAACATGGCCCTACTTCGGAACATCAACAACATGTAGAGGCTCGCCGGGAGAGTGGCGGCCCTTAACTGTAACAAGTTCTTGTCGTTTCACAAGGTCTTGTGAAAGGCGGAGACTTGGGACTGCTAGTGCAACCAAGCATTTAATAACCTCAAGCAATATCTCACCAACCCACCACTGGTCACCCAGGCTAAACTAAGAGAAGCCTTTAGCCTGTATCTATCCATCTCCCCACACGCAGTCCTCACGACCTGGGAGGCAAGAGGGGGGACAATAGCCCGGGGAACTTCAGCCATTCCGAGTGTAACCCAGACCCCCTGGGACATACCCACGATGCCCATGTTGCTCAACGAGGTGCAAAGGCACGCAAGCTGGGAAACGGAAGTCGATGAGATGGATGAGGCAGCCCCCGCAATAGCAGGAGATGGTCCCGATCGAGAAAAAGACAATGGGAGCGCCAAAAGTGCCCCCCAACTGGCTTGGGGTATGTCGCCCGATCCGGAAGGACTACCCAGGGGGGGTGGTGGAGCTGAATTTGAACTATTGTCTCCAAACTCCTCAACCCAAGGCTTCTTCCCATTTCCCTCCAACGATGGGCTAGGAGGTCTCTTAAGGTCCTGATGGGCTGGGGACCGCAGAAGAATACAAAGGTCATCAAAACGAGCACGTGTTGGGGGGACCAGGTATCGACCTATGCTAGCCTTAGCCAGCAGTGCATCAGTGTAAACATTCTTCAAGTGCGACTTCACCCAAGCTCAAATAATTTCCAACCAAGCCTCATACTCCTTAGTTGGGACTCGCCAAACCTCCTTATCCTCCAACACAATTCCCAATATAGTGCGTATAGGGAACTCCTGCAAACTAGTCTGCCTAGCAAGGAACTTCCATCTCCTGTCGAACACAAAGAAAAATTGACAGTTCCAATCTTTGATGCGGAAAAGCCGCAGCACCAGACAGGCGACCATCTGCCTTTAGCACGAGTAGAAGTTGCACTAGTTCCCCTCCTACCTCAGCAAATAGTTGGTGAGAAGGAATTCCAGGGTAGTAAGGTTTGGGTAGTCTGTATTAGTTTCCCCCAACCCCTGGCGCTAGATCATACAACAACAAACTAGAATCCTCCATGCGTTGGGTGGAGTTGTGAAGGATCCAGGCGGAGGTAGTCCTGCACATCGCGGACTAGCCGACAGAAAGGAAGTCGTAGTTCATTGGAGAACATGGCAAGATACAACGCCACTTTAGTGGCATAAGCCTCAGAGTCTACGACCCCTTGACGAGCCTTAGAGATCTCAAATACGACGAAGTCTAGGATTCCGTAGAAGGCCCTCAATGACCTCAAGGTCACCGAGGACACCTCCAACCTCCAATGGCATCCTTTAAAGTGTTGAGACTTGGTACGAACCTCGGGGGGGTTCCAAACCCTCAGGAGTCCTACAGGACTCCGATGGGAGAGTGGAGCATGAGCCCCAATGAGCAGCATGGTAAACAATCTTGAGAGCCATGGAAGGAAATAGAGGAGTTGGTTGGAAGGGAGCAAGAAAGAGAAGGGAGTAAGAAGACAGGGGAGCAAAAAGGCAGAGATTCAACAGAACGAGATTGAACTTAAATAGGTAACCACGTCATATGGACTTCCCTAGATAGTGGACTGACACTCGCTACTGGAAGGAGAGTGACTGGGCGTAAATCCCACCATACGTGCTGCACGAAGCGACATAGGAAGCGAATTGATAGCCACAACCCTGAAGAGGGAAGCCAAACAGGGCGCACTCAAGTGCATGTCAGTCTGTCATCGACATGTTGCTAAAACATCCTCGAAAATAGGAGAATTCCTATTGTCCCCGTATGACGATAAGAATTGATGGGGTAACTGGAGAGGATATTGCCATCCTTGCCCCTAGAATGGCCTAGGAAAGACATCCGAGCACATCTTGGCTTGAATTGCTCCCTCCATATCGACTCAAGAATCACCAACGAAACTTTACCCACGAACTGTACCAGAGGAGGGTGATACCGTCACGCAAGAAACAAGTATGGGTGCGGGGGGATAGACGCAACCTGACAGCCGTGACACCCTCCTACGACACCTAGCATTTAAAGATCTAAGCTAGAAAGTGAACAATAGATCACAGGCAACCCTTCATTCCCTGATGATGGAGACAGGAAGTGACTACACCAATCATCTGCCGTCGAGACGCCACTCGGGTAGCCACGTCGCATTAATGACGCAACCTTAAAAGCCACGTCGCATTAAAGACTGCGGCCTGGCAACTATGAGCATGACATTGACCCTTGACACAGGGTACAGCTATAATTCTCCAAAAATGAAGATTGACTTTGGCATTAAAGGCTTCCCAAACCACCACCGAGCTCACCATTGTCTCTTTGATTGTAAATAAAAGGATCCCAACCCGGGTTGCTGGAACTCGACCCAAGTGTACGAAACACGTCATTAATAGAATATGATAATATATGTTATTATATGTAGATACATACTCTGCTATTTACATATAATTAAAGTAATTAGGTAATTTTTTTGTAAATACCCAAGTTGCAAGTAAGGATGAATAATCTATAAACAATTAGATTATTTAAAATTTTAACCATATATAAAATGTTATAATTTTAATATAAGTCATTTATGAATATTAAAGTTCTAAGTTAGTAAATGGTAACTATTAACATCATAAATATAATTATAATTAATTATTTTTTAATAGTTAGTTACAAAATCTAAATTAAAGAGCTCACTTAATTTTGATTTTACTAATTTTAATTACTTTTTTGTATTAATATATCTACCAAAAAAGAAAAGAAGAAAAAAATTGTTCTTAGTTCATATGGACTGAATTGAACAAATTAGGTAATGGTGCTGCTATAGTGCCATAATTTTTTATAAACTTCCTATAGCATCCAGTGAGACCAAGGAAGCCTCTCAATGCCTTCAAAGATCCAGGAAATGTCCATTCAAACATAGCTACTATTTCTGAAGGATCAGAACTCACACCCTTAGCAGAAATTATATGGTCCAAGTAGTCGATTTAAGTTATTGTTGTCTCAAATGGTCAGATAAGGTATGTTGTAAATAAGGATGTCATCAAAGAATACTAAAACAAACTTCCTTAAGAAGGGCTTGAATATGTCATTCATCAACCATTGAAAAGTTGTAGGTGCATTAGTAAGGCCAAATGACATTACTAATAACTCATAGTGACCCTCATGAGTTTTGTGTTGTTTTCTCAATGTCCTCTCCCTCACTTTTGATCTGGTGATAACCTGATTGAAGATCTAGCTTTGAAAAAAATTTTGCACCGAACAACTCATCTAGTAACTCATCAATGACAAGTATGAGAAACTTGTCTTTGATGGTTTCTTAATTTAAGGCACGGTAATCCACACACATTTTTCATGATCCATCAACCTTTTTAACCAATAAGACAGGTGAAGAAAAAGGGATTTGGCTAGGCCTCACCACTCCTGATTTCAATAAATCCTTCACCATGTTTTCTATTTATGTCAGGATCGTAGTACAGTTAAAGTACAACTAGGCCTCACCACCCCTGAGCTCCTCGCGTACCTTCCACCATGAGAGGGTCGGCCTCTCTGATACCAATTGTAATGTATCACACAAGATACCAATACCAACCTAGAACAAGAAAAGAATTGGAACAAGAACGTGATCAAGAAAAGAGAGAAAGAAACGAAGAATCCACTTTATTGATTCTTGAAATAAGGTTTTCAAGGAACCTTAAACCTCTATACACTTCCAATAATTGATCTAATAAACTAAACAGAAAACAATCAAGTTCCACTTCGATTAGCATAAAAATCGATGTAAAAGAGAAATAAACAACGCCGTTAAGCCTCCATTGCCTTTCTTCCCTCCTAAGCCAAAACGCACCACTTCACTTATGGAATAAAATGCACCATTCTCACTCCAGTCTGTTAATTTTGTTATTCCTCACTGTGCACTATATCATTAAAGCCAAATGCACCATTTTTCCATCACTTGTAACACTCACGTCCCCTCCTTAAACACAATTCCTTCATAACTCAAACACTACTTCAGTATTACTAAGCCCTCTTCTCCCATACGCCTTACAACAACTCAATCTTTTGGTTGGAATGCGTCAATTCTCGTACATGTTTACTTTTTCTTTTATTTTCTTGTTTACTTTCCTTTCACATTTGCTTCTTCTTTTTTCATCTTAGTCTTTCTTGTTCCGTGCCCCAGCCTTTCCCTTTGCACGTCCAGCCTTTCTTTTCATGTCTTTTTTTTTCTTCATTCTTCATTTGTTACTTCCGTCCAACATCAGCTTTTTTTTTTCTTTTTTCTTTTACCTTTCCTTTTATGTTCACATCCAAAGTAAATTCTTTTTACTACTCCTATAAATAAATAAGTAAATATTTCAAGACTAATAAAAACATAAGAATTAATACTACATAATTGTGATAACGCTTCATTTAACATAGTAAAATTAAGCACAATTTGACTATTATCACCCAACACCATAAAGACCCAAGGCCCAACAAAGCCCACGTATAAACATTAGTGCTGAAGAATCCCCAACATGCACATCCTCCTACTTACCTTCCTATTGAGGGTCAACAGGTCGGTCCAACCTTAAAGTTGCCAAGGTGGCCTGGCCTGCCTTAAGGCGAAGTGTAGCTCCAGATTTTTGGCTGTACAACTTTACTCTTGAGACAACATTTCCTCCAGCAAACGTAGAGTATTTACACTCGAGCCATGACCACCTCTCCTGGGTTATTTTCCAACTATCAACAAACAAGAAAGACCAGGGACCACTTGGCCCCCCTGGTGCCCAACAGGCAGTAAGGTCACTCGACTGCTTGACTTTCTCACCTTACGCGGTAGAGCTCATCTCCTGCAAAATTCAAGCTCTGTGCTCGCAACTTACGTGGTTGAGCTGATTTCCCACCAAAGTCGAGCTTTGCACTCTCACACTACATGGTTGAGTGCATCTCTTGCCAAAATCTGAGCTCCACACTCACACCCTACTCAGTCGAGTTCATCTCCAGCTTATCTCTTTAACCCGAGCTCCACGCTCGCACCTAACGTGGTCAAGCCCATCTCCTGCTTATCTCACCAAGTCGAGCCCCGCACTCATACTCTATGCGGTCAAGCCCATCTCCGACTTATATCTCCAAGTCGAGCCCCGCACTTGCACCTCACACGCTCAAGCTCATCTTTCACCTAATATAGCGTTCAAAAATCTTTGTCGCATAACAAAGTGAAATGGATAACCAGGGACTAGCTCCCGTAATTTTTTTCTCTATGGACTCGAGTGGATCAGTTCGATTGCATATTTTATCTTAAATATTCCCAAGGTATTTTTTGGAATGAATGACCCTTAAGAATCGTAGGCAACTGTAAGAAACAAAATATACCAGGTCCATAAAGGCTGAGTGAGGGAAAAAAGAGAGAGGAAAGGAGGAGACAAATGGCTGAGTGAGGGAAGGGTGTCAGAAGCAAAAAGGGGGAAGTGACATAAAGGAAAGGAGATGAGACATAAATTAAGAGGGGGCAAAAGATAAAAGGGACGGGCACATACGGCTTCAGGGACTCTTGGTCAGGCTTCTCCTCGAGGGGCTTCTTCAACCTCACGAAAGGAGTTCCAACAATGATATCTTCACCAGAAGACAAACCTTTAAAATCTATTGTATAGTGAGGATGAAAGACCACGAGAGATTGTAAAACAAGCTTATTATAGTGGATTCTTGTAACACCCGGGTCCAACACTAAGCCGCATTCAAAAAAATTTTATTGGGAATAATATGTATGAAAATCCACTTGAGAGTTAACAAGTAATTTTAAAATAGGCTATACACCCAAAATTTATTTTGGCAGAATATGGATTTTATTGGGTTTGATAATTAGGTTAAAATTACTGGACTATGTGAAATCTTTATATGGGGCGGGATAATTAGGTTAAAATCTTGTAATGGGCCAAGTGGGAATTGGCCTAAAAAATTTATGAGACAAGTTGTAGTTTTTGAAGTTTATGTTGAATTCCAGCCTTCCCAAAGAACCATACATATTTATGGTTAATTTCTAAAAATACCCCTGATTATACGTTGGGCTTACTTTTATTTTACTCTGTGAAGGTTTTGTTTTAAGTATATATATTATTACAGAAGATAGTTAGGGTTTTAAAATATATTACTTATTATTATATTATTTGGCATCAGAATTTTTATAAATGAATTTAAGTAGTAAGTGTTTAATACTAGACTTTGCATAAAAAGAAATGAACAAGGGTTAATCTTGAAAAAATATGCATGTTTGTTTATAAGCGGTTAGTCTGAAACAACCTCAGTTACTTGTTCTGCATTACTCATGAAATTTGTATAAAAGATAAAATTATTTTTATCATGACTAGTGTAGACATGAGCAAATTTATGACATTCCATTTCTGACAATACAAAAAGAGCGAATATGAAATCTAAAAATTTTTGCATGTTATGTGAAGATGCTCTGAATCGGTCTTGAATATGTGAAAGTGATATGTAATTTAGTACTCTATTTTGATATGATGTGACATCTAAAAACGTTTGGCATGAATTTCTGATTTTTTATTTGATTCTGAGTCTGGTCATGATCTGATGATTCTAATTCAGTTTTGCTTTGATATATGATCATGTCATAGGTGATAATAGTGACTTCTGGTCCTGTCACGGGATATAATAGTGACCTCTGGCCCTATCACGAGATATAATAGTAACCTCTAGCCTTGCCACAGGATATAATAGCGGTTTATGTTCTGAAT
Source organism: Cyclocarya paliurus (assembly GCA_029856935.1). Lineage (NCBI taxonomy): Eukaryota > Viridiplantae > Streptophyta > Magnoliopsida > Fagales > Juglandaceae > Cyclocarya > Cyclocarya paliurus. Next base: position 30,185,718 of record CM056956.1, on the reverse strand, counting down.
GCAATCGCGTTGGTATCATGATGATTTATGTTCTGTTTACCTTTCTTCAGAATGCACAACTCTCCTACGGGGGCTAAATATGATCTCTGTTCTGATATAATGTTCTAATATGTTATGATATGGTATGATAAGATAACGATGTTCAGTCATGTTATATCAAATGACACTTTTGAATATGAAAATTTTGAACTGTCGCTCTAATATTTTGATACCATGTTTTTGGATCTGCATTTTTTAAACTAAAATGTTTTGTTCTGCATTCTAAACTCAAAAGCTCATGTTTACATACTTGTATCTATTCTCTGTTTACTGAGTTATTGATAACTCATCCCCTATCTCCACAATATTTTTCAGATGATTTAAAGATTTCAGCTGAGGATCGAGATTATGGAGCATAGGTGAGATGATTTAAGCATAGAATGTTTATATAAATATTGAGGAATCTTATTAAGTAATTTTGTCTTAGATGACCTGGTATTTTTTGAAGGTTGATTATATTAAGGTAGTTGGCTTGAAACAATATTTTTTTCCCATGGTATTGAGAATTTGAAATCTATATATGTACTGTGATATATGATTTTAACTGAAAGGAAGTAACTCTTTGACTCCTCTGGGATTGGGGCCTTACAACCCTCCCCTCCCGAAACCCTCATGGACGTAGGCCTAGTGCTGAACTATGTAAATTCATGTGTCTCCCTCTATTTATTTTCTCTGTATTTGTCTACTGTTCACTGTCAAGGATGTACGCATGGACACCATACAGCTACATCAGACCAGTGCCGAGGGCTCCACTCCATACCGATTGAGGCACGAACAATCTCAGCGGACCGGGAATAGATCTTTCTCCCCTTCCACCTTGTTGTGCTGGCTTTAGGCTTTAACAAATAGGGTGCATTCTTCTGGCACCATGGTTTCCAACAAAAAGATAGTGTTTGGGTTATATTTCCTAGTATTGGCCCTTAAACTTCTAATTGCTTTAGGTCAGATGAATCCCCTGCAATTCTAACCCATTGTCTTCATTCTACTGGGGGAGGAGTTTTTGAGCTTGCCTCACCAGCTTTTTTGGATTTTCAAGATGGAGGTGGCAGCTTTTTTGGCATGGAGATGTCCATGTGATCCTTTTCAATTTTTTTGTCTTTCCTTTATAGCCTGACTGCATCTCCAGTAGCATGAGCACAATGTTGATTCCTTATGGTGATGTTTCTTTAGCTGCTGTTGGCATTTCCCCAGATTGATTTTTTTTTTTTTTTGGCTTCTTTTTCATAGGTTGGACTTCTTCAAATGATGCAAGGGTGGATGGCCTTTTGAAGTGACGGTTAATGGGTTACAGGGCTGAGTGACTTGTGGCTTGTGGGGCTGGGTGGAATCCAACTTCGGTGGAAGCTATTTGTGATGTCTTTTGTGGGATGGATTGGCTAAAGCTAATGGGCATTGGGGTGAAGTAGGGTTGGGCTTGCTTGTTAATAAAAAAAGAACCCTGCCTTATGAGATTAGAGAACATGGATTTGGGCTCACCAAATATGGCCTTGTTCTGCTGGGCTTTGTGTCTTGCTTGATGAGCTTTATAACTGAGTACTGTGGATTGCATATGTTGCCATTGTGATTTCTAGGGGAATTCTTCCTTGATGAATCATGGGTTATGAGTCATAACTGCTGTGTCGTTTTTGTCTTATCAAGTAAGGTGCATTGATCTCTAGCTAGTTTAGGAGTTAAGTTTGGCCCGGCTGATGGGTTAGAGTTAGCAGTAAAATAATTTATTTCAAGATTAATCTGAGTTAGTGTGGTAGGTGTTGCAAAGTTGAATACAGCCGAGGAACTGTAGCAGAACAATGAGCTTGGGTCTCGAATCACCAAGAAGTTTGTCTAAACAAGGGAGACTTGAGAGATTTCCAGTTGTCTTGCTTGGGAGAAATTCTTGATGATCATTTAGGTGCAATTCATATTTTTCCCTCTGGCGAGTTCATTTGTACTAAGCACTGAGAAATTGATTGTCTGCTTCTTTTGTCATTGGGCTACCATAATTTCCTCCCTTTTGAGTTTTGTGTCTAAGTCTCTGTTGGCTGGAATTGAGAGGTTGTATTGATAGCTTGGTTATGATGGCTGCCTGTTGTTTGAGCGAATGTTTGAAAGTGTAGGATTTGTATTAACCGCATGTAACCAAGGTCCGAATGGGAGGTGAGTGGGGGGAGATTTGATGTAGGTGCAAAAAATCTGTCTTCCACATGCATAGCAAAAATCAAAGAGTCTTTCATATTTGAAAGAGATCCATGTGTCGATGTTAAAAGCTCTTGGCAATATGAAACCTTGCTTCATTGGGTTTGTAATATTAATTTATACTTTGATTCTAATAAACTTCCTACATGCTATGCCATACTGTGGATCTTCTTCTACCTTCATTAGGTCTCCCAAAGCTTTTTCTATGCTTGTTGCGTTTTCCAGGGTTGTGGTCTAGTGGTAGGCCATGGATTTGTACGTTCAAATTTGAGTAATTCAAACAAATCTCTTTCAATGTTAATCTAGAGGCCCAAGGTTTTAGGATGAGGAGATGACCTTTGAAATTCCATGGTGCTTGGTTGAGTACCCTATGTTTGTCATGAGCAGTCTAGAAAGTGAACAAAAATAGGTTGGCCTCAAAGTCTTCAATGAGAAACTTTTGTATGAAATTCCAGGCTGCTTTGATACTTGAGTGTATTGCAATTTTGTTGAGGGGTGTTTCAGCAACTAGACGTCCCACCAAAGCTAACTGATGATTTCTTTGCTGCTTTTGTCACAGGTTCAAGGTTGAGATCTTGCCAGAATAGGGCTTCAGCTTGTGTGATCAGGTTGTCCATTTCCACTATGATTGAGAAAGTTGCTCAAGATCTTTGTTAAGGTTTCAGTAGAATTGGGTTGACTTCATACAGAAGTGGATATTCACTATATAGTGAGGGAAAACTCTAGTGAGAGAGTGGATCTAAAACCCTTTTTTGGTGTCAGTCAAGTGCATGTAAACGGTGTTATTTAAAATGCGTTACATATATTGTAATTCCGATTTTTGCAAGAAAAATGCTCAATACAGTCGGCTCATGGAAGCGGTGAGTAAACGGCTGTTGATATGGAAAATAATCAAATGCACCGTTTCAAAAAAATGGAGTGCACCATTCTTTCTTTCTTTCTTTTTCTTTTTCATTATTGTTTGGAGCAGCTTTTTAATTTGCTTCCGTTTTGTGAATTGCAAAAAAAGGAAATAGTTTTTTCCTCCATGATATGCTTTAGTTTTTAGCAATTCTTGGTTCTCCGTCTGTTTCCATAGAAATTGAGAAAGAAGACGAAAGAGAGAATTTTATTGTATTTTTTGGACAAGCTTGCGTTTTTTGTTCAGTTCCCAGGAAATTAAGAAAAAAAAGACAAAGAACAATAGACGGGATGAAATGTTTAGTTGTTTCGACTTGAATACTACTGTCAAACTCAAAGAACAAATACCCGCACTGATTTGAAGGTTTCATGGAAGTCTGCACTGATATGAAACCAAAGACCCACACGAGGAAGATGACCCACGAAAATGGGTGAGCACAGATTGACTTGAAGACCACAACGATGTGTAAATCCCGGACACCAACCTGTCCTACCAGTCGTAAGTGTGTAAATCCTAGAGCTTTCGAGAGAGAGTCGAAGATGTTGTGGACTTGGACTTGGACTATCTCTCATTCGGTGCTCTTCATACCCATTGTTTATGTGCTTTGCATAGCCACTGGTTTGGTAAAAAACCTCTTTATTGATTGCTTCTGTTTGGTGGGAAGTTTATGTGTTCCCCATGTGGTTGAAGGTGTTGGGAGTATTGGCCAAGGCCTTATTCTTGTGGTTTTTCTTGTATTGGGGTTGTAACTTTGTGGATAGACGTCAGGGGAAACTGAAATTTCCTCTGGAAATCCAGATTCCTGGCCCTTCTGATTTTGCAATTTCTAGGAATTTCTTGATTTCTTTTACTACTCTCTTAGTTGCTTCCATTTGTTCTTGTTGTTGGTTGTTGCTACTTTATCTGCTATTGCCATAAACCAAAACCCACAAAGACTAGAACCCATGAAGATGAAGACGAGACCCATGAAGATCACCACAATACTCACTTGAAGTTAATCTACCCACATCTAGAGACCCCTTTGTTTGTAACTTGTCGTATGTAATTTTTGTCTTTCAAATGCCTAGCGCTTTTCTTCTATTTTCGTCTATTTTCTATTTTTTTTGTTTAATTGACAGGCTGATGTGGCAGGCGACTCCCCCGTTGTTGCAACTCTAGACTGCATGTAGAAGAACTGTTTTTGCAATAGGAATGCCACCTAAGCAAGTTAAAACTCCATTTTTATATAATTAATATATTTCTATTTGTGTATTTTAATTAGCCTCATCCGCACACCCTCTAAGTAAATTGTGAGTTATCATTTCTAACCTCAAAATTACACTGTCAGGGGCCAAACCTATTTGTAAGAACCTACAGGTACCCATTTTTTCAGAAAGACAAGATAGAAAGAACAGTAAAGGAATTGTTGGGGATTAGTCAAAGTCCATACTCCTTTCCAGTGTTGCTAGTGAGGAAGGTAGATAGGTCTTGACGAATGTGTGTCAACTGGGCCCTTAACCAAGTCACCATAAAAGATAAATTTTCTATACCAGTTGTTGAGGAGTTGCTTGATGAGTTAAGTGGGGCAAAACTATTTTCTAAGCTTGATCTCCGATCTGGTTACCACCAGATCAGAGTAAAACCTGAGGATGTACACAAAACGGCTTTTCGTACCTATGAAGACCATTATGAGTTTCTAATCATGCCCTTTGGACTGACTAATGCCTCATCCATATTCCAAAGCCTTACGAATGAGGTAATTAAGCCCTTTTTTTGGGAAGTTCTTACTGGTGTTTTTTGACAACATCCTAATCTACAACAAGGATGAGGGAGAGCATTGAAAACACCTCAAACTTACCCTGGACATGCTGAGAAGGCACCAAATGTTTGCCAAGGAATCTAAGTGTTTGTTTGGGTGCCAAGAAGTGGGTTATTTATGCCACATTATTTCTGGTCGGGGGGTTAGAGCAAATCCTGACAAATTGAGGGCAATGGTAGAGTGGCTTCAACCAAAAAACCTGCAAGCATTGTCCTAAGGCTCATAGGGTGCTATAGGAGATTTATAAAAGGATATGGAATTATAGTTGCTTCTCTTACTGCATTACTAAAGAATAATAATTGTCAATGGAATGGGGTTGTTGAGTTGGCATTTATAGAGTTGAAGAAGGTTGTAACTAATCCCCCAGTGTTGGCTCTACCAGATTTTTCCAAACCTTTTTGTGGTAGAATGTGATGTTTCAGGAAAGGGGGTCGGGGGAGTCATAATGTAGCAAGGTAGACCCGTGTCATTCTTTAGCCAAGCCCTTAAGGGCAGGGGCCTATCCATTATTTCAGACAGGGACAATACCTTTACCAGGGCCTTTTGGAGGAGATTGTTCAAGACCAAGGGGGTACAATTGGAATTTAGCACTGCCTACCACCCACAAACTGATGGGCAGTCTCTAGTAGTAAATAAGTGCTTAGAGACTTACTTACAATGTTTTGTGGGGGAAAGGCCTAAGGATTGGGTAAAATGGGTTCCTTTAGCCGAATGGTGGTATAACACCACGCATCACTCAACAACAAAACTTACTCCTTTGGAGGGGTTATATAGTTATCCCCCACCCAAACTCTCATCCTACATACCTGGAACTACACAGGTAGAGGACGTAGAAATAGAACTAAAGATCAGAGATCACATCACCTAACTTTTCTGTCACAATCTCAACAAGGCACGAGAAAGGATGACAAGATATGCGAATTTAAAAAGAAAATAACTTGAATTTAAAGAGGGGGATTTGGTCTACCTCAAACTCCAACCTTACAGACAAACCTTGGTGGCTCAAAGGCGGGATCTAAATCTAGCTCCACGATTTTACGGGCCCTATCCAGTGGAGCAACGGGTTAATGAAGTGGCATATAGGTTGAAATTACCTTAGACATTGCAGATCCACCTTGTGTTTCATGTTTCCCAACTTAAGAAACGAGTGGGAGAGAGGGTGACTGTTAGGGTTGTAAAAATAAACTAGAGAACAAGAAAATCGGTCCGAACTAGCCTAGACCCGTTGGTTTGGTCCAGGACCGGTTCCTCTATTTTAATAATCGATCATAATTGGAATGTTTTTTAAGACAAGATTGGACCAGACCAATTAGCATATTTATATTTTTAATTAATTTTTAATATTATATATAATATCTTTTATATTATATATAATTTTTATCAATTATAATAATATATGAAATAATTTTATATTATAATTTATAACATAAAATTTTCATTTTAAACATGAACATTTATTTGATCATATGTTTTAAATATAAAATATATATTAATTACATTTTCTAGTTTAATAAATTCTCAATATATTCATTTGGATAAATATCTTAGTAATACTAATATGCATTAGTATGTTAATTACTATATTATCACTAACATATAGTAATAGTATTATTATATACTAATAGTATTAGTATATATTAAAAATCGAAAAACTAGAAAATCGGAGCGAACTAGTAAAATTGGAAGTACAGGTTTAGGAAGATAATCAATGCAGTATCGGTTCTTGAGGGACATTACAACCAGAACCTATTGTAGTTTTAAGCAGAAGGGTGTGACCTCTCAATAGTAGGCCAGTGAGGAAGCTGCTGGTGTAGTGGCAAGGGTAAGGAAAAGAGAACGCAACTTAGGAAGGCTACTATAAGCTCATAAATTCCTTCCCACACCTTGTGGGCAAGGTGTTTTAAGAGGAGGAATTATTACACTCCCCATCTACCACCATCGATGGAGGCTACCAGGGTGCCACTAGAGAAGAGGAACCTAGGGTTGAGAGGAAGGAGATTGAACTTAAGGCTTAACCTAAATTAAAGTGTTGTAAGTTGATTGTGGTGCTCACTCTCGAAATGAGACTGCTATTCCATCAATCCATAGCCGTATAAAAATTTTATAGTTGTTGTAAGGGCCTCAGACCCATATTAAGTAAGTTCGGCTAGTAGGCTTTTTTGGATGTCTATCATTTGTCTGGGTGCATAGCATAATAATCTTTTCCTTATGCAAAATGAATACAATGGATTTATCTTTTCAATTTCTCTCTCTTTCTCTATTCTCTTGGAGGTGCTCACCTACGAAGTGAAATTGTATTCCTATCAATCCACAACTGTGTAACAATTTTTAATATTATTATTGTTTTGAAATTTGAAAAAATTGAATTATTTATAATATTTTATGTAAAAATTTTAAAAAATTATAATAATTAGATGAAATGAGTTAAGATAAATTGACATTATTCTTTTATCCATACCAGATCTAAGAAGATATTTTGGAACGGATAATGATAGGACTACTACCCTCATACTATCCATTTACTACTCTTTTTGTATTTAATTTTTTTTAATTTTTAATTTTATTTAATGGTTAAGAAAGTGACTATTAGTAAAATTATATATTTTTTCTTAATAATTAAGAATGTTAAAAAAAATTTAAAAGAAAATTATAAAAATAAAAAATTCGAATACATTATAAGAAGTAAATGAGTTATAAAAGAGCAGTAGCCTATCACTATCAATTTGAAACATATGAAGTGATTGAGTAAAATAGAGCATCCACATTGGTATATACATATGCATATGAAAAGTTATATTTGTATAATATGATCCTAAAATCATTTACACTAGCTTATGCATATGCATATATATTGTTAGCTATGAACAGTTCTTATCCAAATTTGGATAGCAACTATTCACTTTATAAAATATATTTTAATCATTATTTCTCTCTCCTTCCACTCTCTCTCACAATCTTTTCACCTTCTCCCTCCCTCAACAATACAACAAACTTTATCTACATATTTATTTTATTATTATAATATATATTATATATATTTTTTTTATTTTATTATATTTTTAATATAATAGATAAAAAAATTAAATTTGTTATGATTGCATTTATATTATTAATATCAAATGTATGTAGTGGATGCTAATTACAAAATATATATTAAAAAATTAATTTTAGAAAAAAATTAATAATAATAATAAAATAATTTTTTTTATTATTTTATTTCAAATATACATAAGTTAATATGAAAATTTTGTTTGAATGACGAAATAAATATATAAAATAGATGATTTTACATATGCATATATATATATGCATAGACAAGTACTAATGCTTTTTAGTTGAATTCACTATTTTCACACCGAGTCTGAGCGTTCTGATCTATAGTTGGTTGTGGTTGCTTGTTCCTTTTGCGAAATCGACTCTTCCTCGTGCAACCAGTAGTAATCTTCGACCCGTACCAAAAAAAAGAATGTTGGAATAAAAAATGCAATTCGAAAATGCTCATCAACAAAATGCAAAAAGAAATCAAAAGACCGATTCCCACAAAATGCAAAGCCCGATTGCTCATCAACAAAGGGCAAAAATGACGGGTTTGTTGAGTCGGTTCTTCCCTCTCAGCCAAATGTAATGGACCCAACCGACGTGTTCGAGACGTCACTCTCCAGAATTAGGTTAAGAACAGAAAGGAGAAAGCAAGAAGAAGAAGGAATCTGAGAAGGAAATTCAATTGACCGTTGAAGGCTTTTCCCTCCAAGGCGCATCTATTTATAGCAACCAACTACACAAAACGACAGTGTTTTGACAACACTTACTACAATTTCAGCAAGTAAAACGACTGTGTTCCGAATTAAAATGTAAAGACATCAAACGACACCGTTAGACTAAAAGAAAAGAACTAATCCTGCTGCCCAAGACGACAGCATTTCTATCCCTCCTTGCAAGCAACTGTCATCAACTACCTGCTGCTTCCGAATGAAGAACAGCACAGAACCTCCTCAAGCCAGCAACTTCACACAATTACACCAATCCTTCCACTCCAGCACCTCTTCAACCCATAACACACCCTCCCCCTTCAAAGCACCTTGCCCACAAGGTGAGGAAATTGCTGCCGAAGCTTCCAGTATGGTTCCCACGTACAATCTTCCACTCCAGCACCTTCCCATTGAACCAAAACTTCCACCAGTGCTCGATTATCCCGCTTGACACTGCGCCTCTCTAAAATCTTTTCAGGCTGAGGTCTGAACTCCCCTTGCAAATCCACTGGAGGTAAAGTAACAAAAGGTGTAAACTTGTCCCCAATTTTCATCTTCAACACAGAAACATGGAAAACTGGGTGTATGAGAGAATCTGGAGGTAAAGATAAACGATAAGCCACCTTGCCAATTCTATGTGTAATCTGATATGGCCCAAAATATCTAGGTGAAAGCTTAAGATTTCTCCTGGCTGCTACAGATTGCTGTCGATAGGGTTGGAGTTTAAGATAAACTCAATCCCCCACAGAAAATTCCCTGTCAGTTCTACATTTATCATAATAAAATTTCATTCTATCTTGGGCCAAAGATAAGTTGAACTTCAGAGTCATCAAAATCTGTTCTCGAGTCTGCAACAACTGGTCCACTGTCTGATTGGAAGTCAACCCAGGAACATAAGCTTGAAGTCTTATGGGAGGAATCCCATAAACAGCTTCAAATGGAGTGAGTTTTGTTGAAGTGTGAAATGTGGAATTATACCACCATTCAGCCAATGAAAGCAAATCCATCCAAAGCTTAGGCTTGTCTCCAGAAAAAGATCGCAGGAAGTGTTCAAGACACTTGTTGACAGCTTCTGTTTGGCCATCACTTTGAGGGTGATAGGCTGAAGAATAAGAAAGATTAACCCCCTGCAACCTGAAAAGCTCCTTCTAAAAAGAACTTGTAAATGTTGACCCACGATAAGACACAATGGTCTTAGGCAAACCATGCAATTTAAACACATTATTGAAGAACTGTGAAGCCACTTGAGCAGCTGTAAATGGATGTTTCAAAGGAATAAAATGTGCATACTTTGACAATCTGTCCACTACAACCATTATTACTGAATACCCCTTGGAAATAGGTAAGCCTTCAATGAAGTCCCTTGAAAGGTCAGTCCAGATCTGATCAGGAATAGGTAATGGCTGTAAAAAACCAGCTGGAAGAATAGTTTGAATTTTATTCCTTTGACAGATGTCACACTCACGAATGAATGTCTTGACATCATGCTTGAGACCAGGCCAATAAAACTCCAGTCTTGCTCTATGCAAGCACTTGTGGAAACCAGAGTGACCAGCTGCAGGACTAGAATGCAAATAGCTCAAAATCTGTTGTTTCAAGGGTAGAGAATCAGGAACATAAATTCTATCTTTCTTAAACACAATACCATGCCTCAGTTTAAAGGAAGAATTGGAATTGGGGTCAAGCTGCAAGGCAGAAATTAATTTTTGCATATCCTGATCAGTATTATAAGCCAATTTCAGTTCAGAGAGCCAAGTGGGAGTAGGATATGACAAGGCAGCAAGCTCCCTAAACTCATCACTCTGATCCCTGCGAGATAAGGCATCAGCCACCTTATTCTCTACACCCTTCTTATATTCAATAGTGAATTCATAACCAAGAAGTTTAGAAAGCCATTTTTGCTGAGCAGCAGTACCAATCTTCTGCTCTAACAAATACTTAAGGCTATAGTGATCAGTTCTCACCACAAATGCACTGCCCAAAAGATATGGCCTCCACTTCTTAACAGCTAGCACCAAAGCTAGAAACTCCTTTTCATAAGTGGAGAGAGCCAAATTTTTACCCTTCAAAGCCTGACTGAAAAAGGCTAAAGGACGTTGATCCTGCATTAAAATTGCCCCCACACCAGCTGCACAGGCATCGCATTCAATAACAAATGCCTTGGTGAAATCAGGTAAGGCTAAGACTGGAGGACTAGTGACAGCAACCTTCAAGTCATTAAAAGACTTAGTAGCAGAATCTGTCCAAACAAAAGCATCTTTTTTTAACAAAGATGTCAAAGGAGCAGCAATCTGACCATAGGCTTTAATAAATTTCCTATAGTACCCTGTCAAGCCTAAAAAACCCCTCAATGACTTTAGGCTTTTAGGGATTGGCCAAGAAACCATGGATTCTAATTTCTTTGGATCTGCCCTCACTCCCTCCTTCGAAATCAGATGTCCCAAATATTCTATCTCTGTGCAAGCAAACTTACATTTCGACTGTTTAGCATAAAGCTGGTGCTGCTGTAAGGTTTGCAAAACAGTGGAGAGATGAATTAAATGGGATGGCATATCCTTGCTGTAAACGAGTATGTCATCAAAAAAAACAATGACAAATCGTCTAAGGAATGGCCTGAAAACCTCATTCATTAAGCCCTGAAATGTTGAAGGGGCATTAGTAAGGCCAAAAGGCATTACAAGGAATTCATAATGCCCTTCATGAGTTCTGAATGCAGTTTTAGGAATATCATCATTCCTCATGCGTATCTGATGATAACCAGCCCTAAGATCTAACTTAGAAAAAATTGTAGAACCCGAAAGTTCATCCAAGAGCTCATCCACAACAGGAATGGGGTATTTGTCTTTTATAGTAGCTTCATTTAAGGCCCGGTAATCAATACACATTCTCCATGTACCATCAGACTTCCTGACTAACAAAACAGGAGAGGAGAAGGGTGATTGACTTGGCCTAATAACCCCAGAATTTAAGAGCTCCTTCACAATTTTTTCTATTTCTGTTTTCTGATAAAATGGATATCTATAGGGCCTAACAGTGATAGCAACAGTTTCTTGTTTCAAAATAATCTTGTGATCGTGAGACCTATTGGGGGGTAATCCAGTAGGCTCACTAAAAACTCCCTTGTACTGCTGTAACAAGTGATGTACTTGTTCATCAGGAGAAACTGAAGGTTCAACAGAGCTACAATCAACAAACTGCAGAAAAAATCCTTTACTGCCACAGCCAAAGGTTTCAAAGGACTCATCATCATCAATGAGAGTTTGTTGAGACACTGTCAATCCTTTCAAAGAAACTTTCTGACCATTAAACTGGAACTGCATAGTCATATTCACAAAGTCCCAAAGGATAGGACTTAATGTAGACAACCACTGTATACCAAGGACTGCATCGCATCCCCCTAAAGGCAGGGTAAAAAAATCAACTGCAAATTGTAGGCCTTGAATCAACAGAGGCACTGCCATACATCTTCTAGAACTATCAATAAGCTGACCATTAGCTACCTTAACACTAATAGCTTGGCCAATTTGCACATGTAACTTGCATCGAGCAGCCACTGCAGCATCCACAAAATTATGTGTGCTGCCAGTGTCAATTAAAATCACCAATTTCTTCTTGCCAATATAAGCTACAATTCTCATTGTCTTAGGACCTCCACCTGCCACCATAGACTGAAATGAGATAGAAGCTATCTCAGCTTCCACTTCTACATGCTCAACAACCAATTCAGCTCCAACCTCATCATCCTCTTCAGCATTAGAATCATCGAATTCCATGCCTTCTAACAGGAATAACTTTGGCCTAACACACTTATGACCTGGTTGCCATTTGTCATCACAGAAATAGCATAGGCCTTTTTTACGCCTTTCCACCATTTGAGCCTCTGAAACCTTATGATAAGGAAGCTTAGCCAAAGGTGGAACCTTCGGTGTTCCTAAAATTGAAGGAGTTGGTCCAGATTTCAACAAACTCGACTCTGGACTAAACCTACTCAACTCAGTAGTTGAATTTCTCCAAGGTTTCCTCATACTCAGCACATACTGTTCTTGAATCTTAGCCAAACCATATGCCTCATTCAAAGATAAAGGATTCAACATCCTCACAGGAAGCCTAATCTCATCACGTAGGCCACTCAAAAAACAACTCAACCTATTTCTTTCAGATAAGCCTTTAATACGATTGGAAAGAGTCTCAAACTCAGCCTTGTAGTCATTAACTGTACTAACCTGCTTGAGACGAGTAATAGATTCCATTGGATCATCGTAAGGAGTAGATCCAAAACGAGTTTGAACAGCTTTGATGAAGTCCTCCCACGAATGAAAGGTTCCAGCTTCACTAGCATCCTGGAACCACACCAGAGCTTCATCATCCATATGGAAGGAAGCAATGAAGATACGTTGACCAGGAGGAACCTGGTGATATAAGAAATACTGATTCGCACGATAGATCCATGCCGATGGATTACCACCACGGAATCGAGGAAACTCCAGCTTAATTCCTCTTACAATTGCTCTTAACTCCAGCTCTCTATTATGCACTGCTCCCGTGCCTTTCTCCATATCTTCATTTCCGTGCAACGTTTGTTGATCTTGTTCATCTCGATATGTATTACCAGGATCTTCTGAATCATGACAAGAAATCTTTGAGATTTGCTGTAGAACCTCTTGGAACTTCTTATCCTGCGTTTCACGTTCCAACCGTGCTGCCTCTTGCTGTTTCAGCAATAAACCAATCGCATCCTCAATTTGTTTTTGTTGCCGATCTTGCTGTTGCCGTAAGTGATTCATTGAATCAACAATTTGAGCATACGAACGTGTTCCTTCTGCCATGGCTGATACCAACTGTAATGGACCCAACCGACGTGTTCGAGACGTCACTCTCCATAATTAGGTTAAGAACAGAAAGGAGAAAGCAAGAAGAAGAAGGAATCTGAGAAGGAAATTCAATTGACCGTTGAAGGCTTTTCCCTCCAAGGCGCATCTATTTATAGCAACCAACTACACAAAACGACAGTGTTTTGACAACACTTACTACAATTTCAGCAAGTAAAACGACTGTGTTCCGAATTAAAATGTAAAGACATCAAACGACACCGTTAGACTAAAAGAAAAGAACTAATCCTGCTGCCCAAGACGACAGCGTTTCTATCCCTCCTTGCAAGCAACTGTCATCAACTACCTGCTGCTTCCGAATGAAGAACAGCACAGAACCTCCTCAAGCCAGCAACTTCACACAATTACACCAATCCTTCCACTCCAGCACCTCTTCAACCCATAACACCAAAGCACAAATGATGGGTCTGTCTGCGATTGGTTTGGCCGAAGGTCACAGGAAAAACAGTTCTTTTGCCGATAATGGGTATGGAGGCTACTGCGATGGGTTCTAGCTTTGTGAGAGAAGGTATTCAAGTTCACAATTTCATTCCACGTTACAGGCGTGCGGGGTGTTAGAAGTGTCTCCCACGCGGAAGAAAGAGTTTTGCGGCGTTGGGCGGTTTGATAGGAAATTGAAATGAAATGTATTGTGTTGAAAATTAAAAATTAAAAAAAATAAAATAAAATATTATTTTTAATTTTATTATTATTTTAAAATTTAAAAAATTTAAATTAAATTATATATTTTATATGAAAATTTTTAAAATTTATAATAATTAGATAAAAAAATATAATTTTTTATTATAAAAAATTTATAATAATTAGTAATTAAAAGAGAAAAGGAAAAGATTTTGAGAGAGAAAAGAGAAAGAAATAATTGATAAAATAATATTTAAAGAGTGAATAATGAATCTTTAAATTTATATAAATATTATTCATAACTAACTAAATATTTGAATATACATAAATCAATATAAAAAAATTTAAATTTATATTATGTAAATATGATTTTACATATATATACGTATAAACTAATATGAATTTATAAATAAAAATGGAATGAAATGGTTTTGATATCCGAATCTAGCGACCTGGCCTCTTCTGATTGGGTTCAAAATCGGGAAAAAGAGCAGTTGACTTCATACAAGCTTGCTTCCGAGTCTTCTTTGCAACTGTTACCGTTACTCCCTCCCTCGATAACACATAAAGCATCTACCAACTGCTCTTGTCAAATTCATTTCAATTCATCTCAATTTATTATTATAATTTTTTTAAATTTTAATATAAAATATAATAAATAATTTAATTTTTTTAAATTTTTAAATAATTTTAATATTTAAAAATAATATTTTATCATCTCAACTCAAGTCAACCCAACTCATCTCAACATCTAAACGTACAAACGTATTTGTTAATACGTAAGTTTCTACCCTCTCTCTCTTTCCTTATTTGTACCAGTATTTTACTATTTACATGTTTGAAACTATTTACATGAAGTATTAGCCTGGACAGTCGTTTACTTTTCTGGTCCTCTTCCTTGTTGAATACCCAGAAGCACAGTTCGTAAGAGCTTTTTTTTTCCCCTTGGTTTTATGGTTGTTGACTGAAGGTGGAGGTGCTTTGTGTACTCGTGGGCACTGGGAAAACAAAATCCTCAACCATTTTTGAGACGAGACTGACAGAAGAACATATATGGCTTTGTCGAGGTATGACAAATAAGGCGTCATAATTTCTTTGTTTCCTGTGTCAGCTCAGCAACTACATGGGGGTCTGGTTTGAGGCAGAAAGATTTTTTTTTTCTAATCTTCACTCAGTTTTAGGGTCTTCAGTTTCTAATTCTCACTTTTGTTTATGTACAAAGTGTTTTTTTGTATATAAAAAGTCAAGATTTTTATTTCACAAGATTTTTATTATATCTAAGCTAATTATCACTTATATCTTAGAGACAGAGTGATGCAGCTCTCCAAGATACTGGGTCCTAAACCATGTGTGTATGTCTCATAGACATACATGTCTATATAAGGTTATACATGGCATTCATCAAGAATAATTTGCTTCTTCTGTCTGCTGATCAGCATCTACATGCGGTTATTTTCTCTATTACACAAGATTTTTTTTCTCGTCCATGTTAAAATTTCTTTTGTTGTTTTAATATCTTAAACTTTGGGAAAAAAGTCAACTATTGAGTTATGCTTAGTTGGGTGAGGTTTTTGAAAATTTTCAGAAGCTAAATTTGGATCTATTTTCCATCTTTTTTCTTGAGAATGTTTCGTTGGGTTTGACAGGTGGACAGGGTAGCTTGAGTTGATAATTCTTTTGTGGTTTAGAGATGGCGTATAGAAGGGGGTCCAATCAGCAACCGCCAAGGCGGATTTTACGGACTCAGACTGCTGGGAATTTAGGAGAGCCGACTTTGGATAGTGAGGTGGTGCCTTCTTCGTTGGTTGAGATTGCTCCAATTCTCCGTGTGGCTAATGAAGTCGAGGCTAGCAACGCAAGAGTTGCTTATCTCTGTAAGTTGTAGCGTTTTTTTTCTTCAAATTAGTTTGCATTGGTATGTGCATGTATGCTTGGAGTATTTATTTAACATATATAACAAAGTATCCTCTTTGATTCACTAGAATTTTAAAAGCCACTTGGATTTAATGTATCTTCGACTTTGTTGATTTTAACTCAATTTGATTTGCTTGGCCAGCTGTATATAATGTTCCTGCAATGATTGAGTGGCACCGGCATAATATTTAAATTTCCCTAGAAAAATCCTTCAATGAATGCACCTTTTTGTTTACTGAAAATGTTTCTAAAGATGGGATGCAATAGGTATTTCATATGCTGGAGGCTCTGGTTAATGTCTTCTAGTCAATATGATAATTGGTTAGTTCATAGTGTTACAATGTTAGTGAAGTAAAAAAATGGTTCTGTTTCTTAAACTATTCACATTATTTGGTTTTGTCTATTGTAATATGATATCTCTGTCTTAAAAAAAAAAATGATATATATGTCCTGACAGACTTTATCATGGCACATATCTCTGAATGAATGCCATGCAATGTTTTCTGAACACTGATACATTTTTGTACTCAAATGCATATTAATGTCGATGCTGGACTTAGGTCGGTTTTATGCCTTCGAAAAAGCTCACAAACTGGATCCCACATCCAGTGGACGAGGTGTTCGCCAATTTAAAACTGCACTTCTTCAACGGCTAGAAAGGGTAAGCTTATATATTGCTTGCTTATGTGATTTCTTCCTAGTATGCGATGTTTTTTAAGGATCCCTGTGAAAGGACCGGAAGTCTGATAAAGAAGATTCAAATAGCAATTATTATTTTCTACTCTCATTTTTCTTTCTTGCTTCCCTGGATTAATTAGTTATTCCATTCTAGCAAATACATAAATACAAGAACTGCCAGCATGAAAACTCCAACTCTAGTAGATGGAAACTAGCAGGGAAACCCTACAAAGGGTAAATCTGGAATCCTTTCCTTTCAAGGAGTTCATGGTCTAATAAGTCCTTATCCCAATCTTGTATCTGTCGTTTCACAAAAAAGGGGCTAGTCCATATAGTCTGCCAAGCACGCCTAGTGAAAGAGCACCCATAAATAAGTGAATTATGTGTTACCACTGATTCCATGCAAAAAATGCTCTCCCTTATAACTCCAGTTAACGTGCTGATCCCTGGTTAATAGTCCATTCCTGTTTGCAATGCAGTTTATAAAGGGTTTTTTGGAATAGAGTTTATGTACCCACCAACTTCCTCAAAGAAACAAAACACCAAGTGTTCCAAGTGCTTTGCAGTTGCTCTATATCAATATTTAAGATCACCAGAGGGCAGCCAACTAACTGAGCCTCCAGTACTCAAAACAACTTCATGTAGTCTGGACTGAATAGACTCCAAGTCTTTAGTCTAAGCTGGGTGCTAACAATGGTTTCCATTCTGAAGTACAACAAAAACTGTTGCTTTCATGCTACTTCCAGAATTATACATAACTCTGTGGCCATATCTTAAATGCAGTGAGAGTTTCAGAAACTAATCGTAGACTGGGGCGAGGAATGGAAGTTAAAAAATGCTTGAAAGATGCATAAAATGTTTTAAGGAGATGACAGGAATTGTGATTTTCCTGGAAAGAACAGTTACTTTAAAGTCCATTAGTTTGAGTTTTTTATAAAAGGGCGGTAGCCTGTAATTTTATTAATAATCCCTCTCTTGTGGCAGAGGGAACCGTTACATTCTATCACCTTGGGTGGTTGCATCATAAGTCAATGAATAAATGTCCATGTGTGAATTCTTGCAGCTATCTTGTGAACAAGTGGTTGAGAGTGGTTGAAAGTCTTGAAGATTCAACTTCTGTAATTATCTCCTTGGAAGCTTCCCGTCTTTAAACTGTATAGTAGACAACAATTGGACTTCTATTCATCTGATCTCCCTGTGAAATGGACCTAACCTTTACTAGCGTTTGCTGTCAGACCATACGACATTTATCATTGCTTAGTGGTCTCAGTGCATGATTTGCTATTAGAGTTAGTCTACATACAGTCCCCAAATGTGGACTGCTCATGCAAGCCCATACAATTATATTTAAAAAAAAAATTAAAATTATAATAATATCCTATTTAAAATGAGGTTTTTTCCCATTTTACTCTCATTTATCAATGGGACTGCACACGCAGTCCCCCACTCAAGACTGCAAATATAATTTCTCTTGCTATTATCAAATCATTTCTTTCTTTTTTATGATTTGGATTTAAATATTTTGAATTTCTGATGTCCTTTAATTGGTTTCTAATAATATTTTGTGTTATTTTCTATTCCTTCTTTTTGAAAGAAAATAGTTTGCTTGACCTTGAAAATATTTTTATGACTGTTTCAATCTGTCAATATTTTTCTTGGCTTTAATGCCCAAGCAAATTTTTATCAATGGCCTCCCATTTGGAATTTGGCAGAAATATTAGTTCATCTTTTTTACTATTTCAGGAAAATGAAACGACATTTGCAGGAAAAGCAAAGAGTGATGCTAGTGTAATGCAGAACTTTTACCAACATTACTACAAAAAGTATATTCAAGCGTTGCAGAATGCTGCTGATAAACATGATCGGTTGGTTCTCTAAGAGAATTGATGTTAATTGAGCTTTCTCTTTTCCCTTATATTTTATCTTATATTAAGCTTTATGTCCCTAACTCAGCGCCCAACTTACAAAAGCATATCAAACTGCTGCTGTCCTATTTGAGGTCTTGAGGGCTGTGAACCAGACAGAGGAAGTTGAAATGGCTGATGAGGTGAAACTGAAACCATATGACATCTTTCTGAAGGATATGATCTCTTGACCAAACTGTTATTGTGCTTACTGATAATATATTTAAAACTCTCTGCTGCAGTAGCTGTCTTATATATGACACTGTAATAATTATTATGGAAAAATACACTTTGCACCATCAAACTACCAAGGGTTTTGCACTTTTCAACCCAAAATACCAAAATTTGACACACTCAAACTAACAAAAAAGTGACGCTTTCCATCCTTCATTAATATCTAATGATCAAAATTGTGTCATATCACATCTTTTTCTTTCATATCAATGGTCATAATTCAATTGGGGGTGCAGAGTGGCAGTTTTTGGTACTTTGAGGGTGCAATGTGTCAATTATGATAGTTTGGGGTGCAAAGTGTAGGAATCCTGATAGTTTGACGGTGCAAAGTGTACTTTCCCTCTTTCTTCTATTTTTTTGGTGATTGGATAATATTTCTTTCAAATTTTCATTGTAGATTTTGGAAGCTCACACCAAAGTTGAGGAGAAAAAACAGTTATATGTGCCTTATAATATTCTTCCTCTTGATCCAGATAGTCAAAATCAGGCTATTATGAGATATCCAGAGGTTTGTTGCAGTGTTCTTGTGTGGAATTCTTGATAGTCCTTAATTTTTGCATTTGATTGTTTGTGAATTCTCTCTCTCTCTTTTTTTTTTTTCCAGATTCAAGTTAGCGTTTCTGCACTTCGCAACACCAGGGGTTTGCCATGGCCAAAGGACCACCAGAAGAAAGTAAATGAAGACATGCTAGACTGGCTTCAGGCCATGTTTGGTTTTCAGGTGACTTACCAGATTGTTTGATGTCCATTACTAGGTTTTTCAAGCTTAATCTGCAGACTGGGTTCCATTTATTTACATACAGAAGGATAGTGTTGCAAATCAAAGGGAGCATTTGATTCTGTTGCTTGCAAATGTGCATGTTCGAGAATCCTCAAAGACTGATCAGCAACCCAAGGTCTTATCTTCTTAGATATATCTGGCTTAAGTTTCATCTTTTTGAGTGTTGTTTTTTCTTCTCTAACATATGGTAATTGTTGCCCATTTAGCTGGATGATCGTGCTCTGACAGAAGTAATGAAGAAACTTTTCAAAAACTACAAGAAGTGGTGCAAGTTTTTGGATCGCAAAAGTAGCCTTTGGTGAGTTAAGTGGTTCAGGTCTTGCTGCGTTCTTTTGCTGTAGTTGGTACTTGGGAGAAAGTGTTTTTTTTTTTTGAGCTTGTGCATTTCATAGTTTCCTTGTGGCTAGTTGATGCTAACTGTCAGGCACGTACGTTTAATTACTATCATACCCTGTGACTACTTTAATTGGCAGGTTACCAAAAATTCAACAGGAAGTGCAGCAGCGAAAATTACTATACATGTGTTTATATCTGCTTATATGGGGAGAAGCTGCGAACTTGAGATTCATGCCTGAATGCCTTTGCTACATTTATCATCATGTATGTGTAGTTCAAACCCAGCCTGAGATAACAACGTTAGTTGGAAAGAATAAATTTTTCTTTTTCTATTTTGGGGGCTTTGATCATAAGGGAGAGGGAGGAAAAGGATTTTTATGAAACATTTATATTGAAAGGGAATTATTTATTTTTATAAATTCTTGCCACTTTATAGAAAGAGACTATAAACTGAATAATACATGTTGGAGGACATGTTTGTAATTAGTATAAGTGTGTGAGGGTATAAGTGTCAATTGTATGTAGTGTATATATATGTTTGTACATCAATGAAATAGAAATGATCTTTCCCATATGTTTCTACATGGTATCAGAGCGTAGTGTACGTTGGATCGATCTAAGTTATGTACAGTGGTTCATGCCCAAATCGATTTTTCCTTTGTTGTCGGCGACTGAAGGTGTTTGAAGTGGTTTCCGGCCACTCTCCGGCATCTTCTCGGGTAATGGGCACCAGGGGTGGACTCGTCAGCCTTGTCTGTGGTTACCAGCATCATCGTCGCTGTCAGAAAGGGCCTCTGTTGCCGGCAAAAGGTTGAAGCCCCGGCGTGTTTGGTTGTAGGTATAAGCTATTCAATCCTTGAGTTTGAATAGCCAAAACTTGGAGTAAGAGTGTATTCCTATCCGGAATAACACCTGTTTGGTAACATGTATATGGTATTCTTATCCTCGTTTAGGATAGCTTATTCCTGTTTCAGCTTAGTTTTTAAACCGGTACTGGTCTAGACTCGAAACACAGCTGAAACAGCCCGAAACATCCTGGTTCAGACCCGAAACAGCCCCGTCAGACCGATTTAGGTGATACAGACCCGATATCCGCCAATATGGACTGATACATGACCGAAATTTTGGTAGTCGAGTTGTTTTTTGGGTATTTGGGCTAAGTATCTACATTTCCAGATTGCGTTTCTCAGATTTTTCAAGTTGAATTGTGATTTTCTTAGATATTGTGTGGAGTTTCAATCTCTAAGCTTAGTTGTGATATTGTGTGGAGTTTCTTAGATATGACAACTAAATCTAAGTCGCAGTTATATGATGCAGTTACTTCTTATGTTGCTCCTAGTGGACATGGAGGCCGAGGTGGTAGAGGTGCACGTGGGGGACATGATGCCAAAGGTAATCGCACTCGAGGTCGAGAGCCTCGTAAGTGCACTCATTGTGGGCACTAACCATTCGGTAGACTATTGTTGGGATCTACATGGTAGATCATCTGGATCTGCTAATCAGGCCATTTGTCAAGATGCTATATTAGAGTCAACAAGCTTCAACTCAAGTATGATTAGTATATCAAAGGATGAGTATGAGTGGTTTTTGGGGTCACACACGGGCTTCATCCTCCATAGCTACTCTTACCCACTCATGTATAGCATCCGCATGTCTTGCCTCATCCACTCAAGATCTGTGGATCATTGATTCAGGAGCTAATGAACATCTGACTGGTCTATCCTCTGTCTTATCTAAGTTAGATATTGTGACATCTCCAAAAAGTGTTACTCTCGCTAATGCTTCTCTTGCTAAAGTTATAGGCATTGGATCCACTAAGCTCATTGACTCTATATCCTTTTCATCTGTTCTATATGCTCCTAGTTGTCCCTTTAGTTTGCTGTCCATCAGTAAAATTACTCAAAGTCTTCAATGTTTAGTAACCTTTTATCCCTCTTCATGCGTCTTTTAGGATCTCAAGACGGGAAACAAGATTGGTAAGGGGCATGAAGCTGGTGGCCTGTATTATCTTGATGTTAAACAGTCACTCACTTGAGCCCTTACATCCACATCATCTGCTTATGAATGATATTGTCGTCTTGGTCACCCATTTCTTTCCCTTTTGAAGCGTTAGGTCAGGAATCTAAGAAATGTGTCTCCCTTTCCTTGTGAAGCATGTCAAATTAGTAAACATCATTGTGTGCCGTTTATACCTCGAGTTGATAAACGAGCCTCGAGTCCTTTGAATTGGTTCACTCTGATATATGGGGACCAATCAACATTGAATCAAACACATTTCAATATTTTGTCACATTTATTGATGACTACTCTCGTGTGACATGGGTGTTTCTGATGAAGGCAAGATCTTGACTTTTTTTCCATATTCAAAGTGTTTTGGAAAGAAACTAAAACTCAATTTAACAAAATGCGTTTTGATAATGCTAGAGAATATCTATCTAGTGCCTTTGCTACTTACTTAAGTAGCAAATGAATTGTTCATCAAACTTTATGCTCTTATACACCCCAACATAATGGGATAGCTGAACGGAAAAATCGTCATTTGTTAGATGTAACTCGAGCACTTTTACTGCACATGCATATTCCTAAACGATTTTGGAGTGATGGTGTTCTTACTGCTTGTCACCTTATTAACTGTATGCCTTTATCAATTCTCGATGGTTTCTCTCCTTTCTCCATCTTGTTTCCTTCATCTCCACCATTTACCCTTCCTCCAAAAAGTCTTGGATGTGTTTACTATGTTCATAACTTTGGCCCAAGTTTTGATAAGCTTGATCCACGTTCTACCAAGTGTTTTTTTGTTGATTATTCTTGGACTCAAAAAGGTATTGTTGTTATAGTTCTGTTCTTCGATGCTACTTCACGAGTGCTGATGTTACCTTTTTTGAGTCCATACCTTATTTCTTTGACACAGTTTCGAGTGTTGAGTGTGATCCTCTCCCATTATCTACTCTTACACTTTCCTTTCCTGTTGCCGGTCCTCAACCTCCACGCCTTCCCCCAGTTCCTTTACAGGTTTACTTGCGTCGCTCGCAGTTACCTGCTTCCATGCCTTCACCAACCATGTCTCTATCTTCGGATTTTGAGCTACCTAGTACTTTAGACTCTCCACCTATTGCTCTCCACAAAGGTACTCGATCTTGTGTTACTCAACATCCGATTAGTCAATTTGTCTCATATCATGCCTTATCTTTTTCATTCTCATGTTTTAGCTCTCAACTTTCAAAATTTTATGTTCCTAAGACAGTTCAGGATGCTTTATCTGATCCAGGATGGAGGACAGTTTTGAAAGATGAAATGAATGCCCTTCACCATAATGAAACATGGGATTTTGTTCCACTACCACTTGGTAAGCAACCTGTTGGCTGTAAATGGGTATATACAATCAAATTTTATCCTGATGGTTCTGTGGAACGTCTAAAAGCCCGCTTGGTTTCTAAGGGTTACACTCAAACACATGGCATTGATTATGAGGAGACTTTCTCCCCAGTTGTCAAAATCTCCTCCTTTCGAGTGTTGATCTCTTTTGCTACTAATTTAAACTGGCCCTTATTTCGGTTGAATGTTAAGAATGCATTTCTATATGGTGACCTGTATGAAGAAGTTTATATGGAGCAACCACTTGGGTTTGTTGCTCAAGGGGAGTATCAAGGTACTGCATGCAAGTCAAAAAAGACATTATATGGTTTGAAACAATCTCCTCTAGCATGGTTTGGGAAGTTTTCTGATGTTGTATTGGCATTTGGTCTCCATAGATGACAAACAAATCATTTGGTATTTCACCTACATAGTGATGTAGGTCACATTTTATTGGTTGTATATGTGGACGACATTGTAATTACTGGAAGTGACTCTGCTGGAATTGCTAGGTTGAAATAGTGTTTACATGATCAGTTTCAAACAAAATACTTGGGCAAGTTTAGATATTTTCTTGGAATTGAAGTCAGTAGATGTAAAGAGGGTTTCAATCTATCTCAAAAAAAACATGTACTTGATCTTCTGGAAGAAACCAGCATATTGGGTGCATGACCTATTGACTCCCCTATGGACCCAAATTGTAAATTCTTGAAAGAGGAGGGGGAGTTGTTTGGAGATCTAGGTAGGTATCAAAGACTTGTTGGGAAATTGAATTATCTCACTATCATTAAACCAGACATCTTTTATGCAGTGAGTGTACTGAGTCAATTTTTACAAATGCCTAGGGTCTCACATTGGGATGCTGTAATTCATATTCTTCGTTATCTTAAGTGAGTACCTGGCCTTGGATTACTGTATCTACCAAATAGACATCTTAGGGTTGAAGCCTTTTTAGATGTTGATTGGGCAAGATCCCCTTTAGATAGAAGATCTACTACTGGATATTGTATTTTTGTAGGAGGCAACTTGGTTACATGGAAGAGTAAGAAACAAGCAATAGTAGTTCGGTCTAGTGCAGAAGCTGAATATAGGGCAATGACTCACACTAGTAGTGAGCAAACATGGTTGCAACACTTCTTTCAAGAGATTGGGTTTCTAGCTCCTACCCCTCTTTAGTTATTTTGTAATAATCAAGCCACAGTGCATATTGCCTCGAATCCTGTGTTCCATGAGAGGACTAAACATATAGAGATTGATTGTCACTTCATTTGAAATAAGATACTAAGTGGTGACATTGCTATACCTTTTGTGAAGTCTGCCGATCAACTCCCATATGTGTTTACTAAGTCTTTGTGTTGGAGTTGGTTAAAACTTATTTGTTTCAAGTTAGGTTTATATGGTATATATGTCCCAGCTTAAGGGGAGTGTTAGAGGACATGTTTGTAATTAGTATAAGTGTGTGAGGGTATAAGTGTCAATTATATGTAGTGTATATATATGTTTGTACATCAATGAAATAGAAGTGATCTTTCCCATATGTTTCTACAATACAAATAGCATCTTTCTAAATTTACTGATTGATTGGATTTTGTGGATTATTGAAAATGTAAAACTTATGATGTCAGGGGCTGCATGTTTTGTTCCTATTTTCCATTTAATGATGTTTATTGTAGGAGAGTTTGAAAAGAGGTTAGTCAGGGAGGATATTTCTTGCTTACCATTATTCACAATTGTGTTTTGAATCCAATTCAAAATAGCTGAGTTTAAGCTATATAGACACACTTAAAGTTATTTACTTTGTGTATTGCAATCCTTAGTTATTCACTTTCTGTGCTGCTATCCTTATAGATGGCATTTGAGTTGTATGGGATGCTGGCTCAAAGTATTAGTCCAATGACTGGTGAACCTGTAAGGCCAGCCTATGGTGGTGATGATGAGGCCTTTCTAAATAAAGTAGTAACCCCAATATATGAGACAATAGCAAAGGTGTTTTTTTTTCCTGCATGTCTTGCTGGGTCCATAAAATTTCTTGTTATTGATAATTGTTGTTTGAATCTCCATTTCTTTTTTGTCTTCAAGGAAGCTAAAAGGGGCAAAGGAGGAAAATCTATGCATTCTCAGTGGAGAAATTATGATGACTTAAATGAATACTTCTGGTACCATGCATTGTTGTTTATATGCATTCCCATACGTGCTGAATGTAGGTAATAAAAATTCAGTTGGTTTGACTGCAGGTCAGCTGATTGTTTTCGGTTAGGTTGGCCTATGCGTGCTGATGCTGATTTCTTTTGCCTGCATCGAGAACAACCTCGGGTTAACAAAAATGACGTATGCTTTAATTTTTAATTTTATGTTGCTTGGTTTGCTAGTCTTGTTTATGTTTCAAAGTGTGGAACATAAAATTTGACTCATGCTTCAATTTTGTTTGCAATATTTGCCTCTGAACTATGGCTTACAGTGATCCATTACTTGAAAATATCGATATACTGCCTAGTTCAAATAAGCTTTAGCATGCTCTGACCAGGGCAATAGTTAGATTCATAGTAAACTCCTAGCAATTTCCTCACCTTCTCAGTTCTCTGCTCCTCTCTTTCTCAGCAAAGCTTATTGATGAGAAGCTCTTATCGAGATGTGCTGTAGCTTGGGTGCTGGAGCATGTAATTCTTAATATTAAGGGCTGTCTTCAAGGGAAGGTGGTGGGAGTTAGGTAAGGAAGATCTGGTGAAGAAAAACATTAATGTTGGTGTAAATAGGAAGGGGGTGGGGAAACACTAAAAAATTAAGGCTAGGCCACTTGAATGAAAGGTATAAAGGAGAGATTGAATCTGAGGTGAGAGAGAGAGAGAAGCCACTTGCATCCCTAGGTTTTTGAATGGGGCTTAAGAGTAATTGGGAAACCATAGGTGATATAAGTGCTGAACCTTTTTTGATAAGTATATATAAGTGCTGAACCTTAAGAGTGAATGGAGTTCAGTAAAGCACGCGACATTATTTTATTAGTCTTACCAATAGTACACCACCAAAGACTAATAATAAAACCCCAACAGACAATAATTAGTTTAGCTTGGAGGACGAAATAAAAAAGAAAGGGCTTTAAGAATTAAGAGCAATAAAAATAAAAAATAAAAAAAAATAAAAAAAAAAGAAGAAGAAGAAGAGAAAAGAGGGATTCACTTGGCTTATTAGGCTCTTTTTAATAGAGTATGGTGTAAGTAACGGTCGAAGAATTTCTGGACTCCCCAAATGAATTACAGGACAATAAGAAGAAAGAGGAAGGTAAGACAGAACTACCAGAGCAGGAAGGAAGAAAGATAAGGATTAGAAGTTTAACAGAAGGAAAGAAGAGTATGAGATTGAGAGAAGGAAACCAAAGGAAGAGAATGAGATTGAGAAAAGTTATTTGGGCCTTTTGCAAAGCCTATGTTAATCAAATCTACTTGACTCTCCATCCATTGCTAACTGCGTACTATTTGCGCCAGGATATATTGAACTAGAACCTATGAGCCAAATTATCATGCCCATTAGTAGACACACAAAGTAATCTAGACGTTATCTATTATAAATAATACTTGAAATTCAATTGCAACTGTACTTTGGGATAAACGTGTTTTGTTTTGACAGTCTAACAGTCACGTAAATTTATAACTGAAATTTCTGTGATACTCCTGACATTTCTCTTATCCTTATACAATCTTTTGTTTGAGCCCCATCCATTTTATTTTGAATTTTCACGAGGCATCTACAAGTGAAACAAAAATGGACAGAACAGGAAATAGAGCACCATTACCTTCCACATGATTTAAAAAAGGCAGAGTAGATTTACAAGTTCTAGTTGTACCCTACAACAAACTTGCTCGTAAAGGAGAGGGAATTCTTTTCGTTAGATAGCTATGGAGGATGTGAATGTAGTAAGTATCCTGTATGAATGTACCCATAGACTATTTCTGTAGAGAAGTACGAACATTATGTCCTTGATCCTTTTGACAAGAGCAGTCATGCTTTACAACTAGTGCTTTCTGGTAGTTGTGCTAGTATATATATTATTAACAGCTATTACTTTTGTGGCTATAACCTTTGTTGGGACCGATAGATTTAAATGTAGCTATTTATGTATTTGTATTTTTACATGATCTTCCTAAATGCCTGGACTACCGTAATTGTTGTAATTGATCAATGATACGAATCTTTCAAACACAATTTTCTGGTTGTCCACTTCTTTTTCGATCTAACTGACTCCATTTTAGTGTCGACATGCATTTAAGACCATAAACTGCTGGGCTATGTAACTTCACTCAATGACCGATGTCACATAGCTAATATGTAGCACTCCGGAATTGTCATTTTTTTCAAAACAACACTTTAACCATCTCTGTTGTAAAATCTGTTCCCTTTCTGTAGATGAACTAATACCCTATCCTTGAAGTTGGAAAAGCAGAGTTTTGTACAACTACATTTCGTTTGTAAAACAAACTTCTGATTTATTACAATATAATCTTAACACTCCTAATCTTGTCAAACTGTGGAAATTCTTAATATTCAGGATGATAAACCTTATACTGGGGATCGATGGATTGGGAAAACCAATTTTGTCGAAATACGCTCATTTTGGCATATCTTTAGAAGTTTTGATAGAATGTGGAGCTTTTATATCTTGTGTTTACAGGTAATCTCCCTACTTTTGCTATCATTGTGTTCCTCTATCTCAAGTCCATATATGAACAATCTTCTAATATTCTGTCCAATTTAGACAATGATCATCATTGCTTCAAATGGGTCGGGAAAATTAACTTCCATGTTTGAGGGTGATGTTTTCAAGAAGGTGTTGAGTGTCTTCATAACTGCTGCAATATTGAAGCTTGCACAAGGTAGATAAAACCTGCTGAACTGATTATGTTGGTTCACTATTTCTAGTTTATTGGCTGTTGTCGTACTTATAATCATTCTCTGTTTTTCAACTTTATAGATGATGGCTAAATGATTTTATTTGCAAAATTCCAACTTTATTTTACATTTTTGCTGGAAATTAGATGCTTTTGGAAAACAAGCCCCAACTGCTCTACGTAATTTTAACTTAACATGTTTCACTGGAATTGCATTAGGATCATGACAAGCTAGGGTTGTGAACCAATTTGATTCCCAATGCTTGAATGATGATCTGTGATTTTTGGATTCTTTGGTCTGAAAACTGGTATGCCAGACACTCAAGGACACAACACCCATGTCCAACAATGCTATCAAAGCTATAAAGAAATGTCACCTGCATTTTATGCTGAAAACTATGAGAATGTTTTATTTATTTATTTATTTTATTTTATGACGAGGAATTCCAGATCCTTCAAACACAACATGACAGGTTAAACCTTGGACTCGTGTAACGTGCCCGCATCTCATCGGCTTTCTACTGATGAGATGTGGCTCTTAGAAATTGTTTGCACCCAAGGATTTGAAATAACCCTGAGGAGCATACCTTACATACTCATTCACATATAGAGCCATCTCCACGTGCTCAGGCTTTTGGGATTTACTACTTATCAAAAAAGAATTTTGGGAATGACCAAGTCCGACACCCCTTCCTAATTTTGAATGAGATGATCCTTGCCTGTGTCCAAGCCAATAAGGTTATCCAATTCATCTTGAAAGAACAGAAGATGTATAGGAATTATTAGATTTTCATATGTATACTGTAGAAAATTATTTTGGAGTTACGTTTATATGAAAAAAACTACTTGGTTGTTTTAGTGAAGCATGTAGAAAAAAATAATTTGTTTTAGTATTGGTATCTCTCTTCACCTATTCCATGACTGAGGTATAATGATGTAAAAAATATTCTGCTGAAATGCAGCATTAGTGGATCTACCAAAGGATGTGACATGTGGCAAAAGCTAGTAATGGAACCAATGATGAATTCGTCAAAATTGTATAAAAAGATATAAAAAGATATAAGCTTATTAGGACCAAGAGGAAGTAGTGAATCGATAAACCTAACTCTTGAGGTAATTAATTCAGGATATGTCCTATAGGGGAATGAGCTGAAGCCTGAAGAAAAATTAAATTTAGTTGATTGTTGCACAGCATTGGCTTTATTTTATTTAAAATCTTCCAGATACATGTCTTGGTTTTTCTGTTCTCATTGGCCTAGTTTGTTTCAGTTTTGCAAAGCTCATTTAGGCATTTCATTATGAGTCAGTGATGTGGAGAGCCTTACAGTATCATCCACATACAGCTTCAATTATTACTATCACAGTTTTCATTAAAACTTATTTTCGCACTTAATTCTTACTACTTTTATTTTGTTTCAATTTTTTTCGAGAATATCGCAGCTGTCCTTGATATAATCCTGAGCTGGCAAGCAAGGCAGAGCATGTCAATATATGTCAGGTTAAGATATATTTTGAAGGCTGTTTCTGCTGCAACATGGGTCGTAGTTTTACCTGTAACTTATGCCTATAGTTGGAAGAACCCTCCTGGGTTTGCACAGACCATCAAGAGTTGGTTTGGAAATAGCCCAAGTTCACCTTCTTTGTTCATTTTGGCCGTCGTCATTTACTTATCTCCAAACATGCTTGCAATAGTGTTGTTTCTGTTCCCTTTCATTCGCCGGTTTCTTGAAAGATCAGACCATAAGATTGTGATGCTTTTGATGTGGTGGTCGCAGGTATGCAGATGCATGTTTTTGGACTTTTCCAGTGATACTTGTGATTGTTTCTGACAACGTGTTACTTTTTTACATGCCCAAGGATATCGTACTTGAAACTGATTTTTAGCTAATTACTTGATTATTATTATTCTGTACAGTATCTCTCAAAAATTATATTTTTCTTCCTTTCACTTTTCTTTAAATTTTTTTGCTATATTGTAGCCTCGGCTCTATGTTGGAAGGGCAATGCAAGAGAGCTCAATTTCTCTTATCAAGTAAGACAACAAACTTGGATTATCAGGTCAGCATGGATTAGATGTGATTAACCAATGCCTCTACTATCTTCTAATTGCTCTAATCTTAGGTACACTATATTTTGGGTTCTCCTGATTATATCAAAATTGGCATTCAGTTACTACATAGAGGTATTTCACTTATCCTTAGTATTACAGTACCGTTATCCAATGATATGAGGAATGGGAGAAAAGCTACTACCATGACTTTATATTCATCTAGATACTTGTGAAACACTATTTGAAACTTTAAGAAGTACAGGGGAATTCTTTGTAACATGAAACAAGAACTTTGACGTTGGATAAGCTAAATAGCTGACAATTGGAGTGTGATGGAGAACTATTGAGCTCTCTTATCAGATGATATACTTGTGGAGTGTGAGAAGAGTTATGCCATTGACAAGTATTGTGTGTAACATACCACTTATTGTGTGGCTCATTACATTCATTAGAAATGTCAAATACCAAGACTTTTTTATGTAAACTGATGTGGCGGGCTTTCACCATCAATGGTATGTTTAGTGTATTCATGGGAGAAATAGTGTTACCGAGTTATCCTATTTACAAGCCTAGTGTGTATAACATCACTTATTGTGGAACCCATTATATTCATAAAATTTTTTCAAAATACCAATACTTTTTTATGTAAACTAATGCGTTAGGCTTCTACATCAGCAGCGTGTTTAGTATGTACATAAATAGATTTGCAAATAGATTTATTCATGAAAGAAATAATGTTACCATATATAATGACATGTCAAAGTATTTCAGTAACATAAGTTTTCAGAACTATGTAACAGCCTAGAGTGAACAAAAGGTAGTCAAACTATTTCAGCAACATCTGTTTCAAAACTTTATAACGTCTTTAAAGTGCACAAAAGCTATTGAGTATTTTAAGATAACAAGTTGCTAATGAACATGCTTGTCATACCAATGGATTTTTCCAGTGTCCATAGGTGATTGAACACGTATAATATGGAACTGTGGACATATGACGGTATTGATATGATTTACTGCAAGACTTCCAGTGGTCAAATAATTCAAATATAGTGATTCAATGTTGATCTATGATGCAGAATATGTTTTGATTAATATTGCTTTTACTCCCTTTGTGAAGTCAGAAAATAACCCACTCTCTCAAGATAAGTCATACAATGATCTAACTTCTACCTAAGAGATAAAAGTTTAGTTTATCTAGTAAAATAACATTACTATCTAACAGATATAAAATGAGTGCATTCACATACCTCTGATCTCAAGAACACTTTTTACTCAATGCAATGACTTATGTAATGAAAATTGTCAATATATTCATTCTGTACATTGTGGTCTAGTTATGGAATGTTGAAAAACCGTTTCTAAGACTTCTGTTGTCAAGTAATGGGTAAATCCAGCCAAAATATTCATCTTTGCAGATTAAGCCTCTTGTTGGTCCAACCAAACTTATCATGCAAGTTCGTGTAAGAAACTTTCAGTGGCATGAATTCTTCCCTCAAGGTACTAATAGCTGGATGAATGTTTAATATTACATTGTGGAAAGAGATTGTGATGTCATCAGTTGTTGTTTGCAGCCAAGAACAACATCGGCGTTGTGATGGCACTTTGGGCTCCTATAATTATTGTACGTTTTTGTATTTTCCAGTGCCATATCCATCCCATTAACTGTTTCACTCTGTTCATTGTATGCTAAATTTCTATTTTTTTTTTTTTTATAGATAATCAAGAAATTTTATTCATAGAAATAGGCAAAACCCAAGTACACAAAAAATATACATGAGAATAACCTCATTAGAGTTTACAATCGAAAGTAGAACATCATGGACATTTAGCCCATTATAGACAATGGACCCCGCCCATAAGAACAGAGTTTTAAAAAAGAAACCTTTAAGCTCATCCATTGTTCTCTCACAATCTTCAAAGTTTCTATCAGTTCTCTCCCGCCACATGCACCAACACATACATATAGGTGTCAAATTGTATGAAATGGCCGAATTGTCTTGCCTTGAGATTTTTGTTTATTATATAAACTGTACAAAGAATTCTATACATGGAAAGAAATAAGTATATGCTAATTCTATCCCTACACAATCTGTCAAATATTATGCTAATTGTATAGAAG
Source organism: Cyclocarya paliurus (assembly GCA_029856935.1). Taxonomy (NCBI): domain Eukaryota; kingdom Viridiplantae; phylum Streptophyta; class Magnoliopsida; order Fagales; family Juglandaceae; genus Cyclocarya; species Cyclocarya paliurus. The sequence goes on along the minus strand of CM056956.1, from coordinate 30,153,296 downwards.
ATTAAATCAAGGAAAGAAATATGGAAACGAATATGGACATCAAAGCTGTCCATTGATAGCCCCCCTCAAATTTATGCGGGTTGATCAACAAGTATTAATTTGCTACTTAGGAAGCAATGTCGATGGCGAGTGAGAGCCTTGGTAAAGATATCAGTAATTTGTAGTTCAGTGAAAATGTGTGGAAGAGTAATAACACAAGCTTCAAAGGCTTCACGGATAGAGTGACAGTCGACTTCAATATGCTTTGTGCGCTCATGATAGACAGGATTGACCATGATCTGGATAACACTTGTATTATCGGTGTGTAAAGGTGTAGGATCGGTCCCTGAGAATTCTAACTCAGCAAGCAAATCTTGAAGCCAAATAATTTCGAAACAAGCAAGACATCGCCCAATACTCAAATTCTATAAATGACTTAGAAACTTTGTCTTGCTTTTTGCTCTTCCAGGAGATCAACGCATTACCTAAGAACACGCACCAACCAGTAATGAAGCGACGTGTATCAGCACAACCAGCCCAATCAGTATCTTTAGAAGTAGCAAGGTGAGGAGAATTGCTTGCATGAAAAAATAAGCCACAGGTAGAAGTGCCCTAAACATAGCGTATGATCCTATGGACAGTAGCCAAATGAAGATGACGAGGAGTCTGAAGAAACTGGCTGACTTGCTGTACAGCTAGAAATGTCCGTTCTAGTAATTGTGAGATAAACAAGGCTACCCACCAATTTCCGGTATAAACTAGGATCAACAAGTAAGTCACCCTCCTATTTGCGAAGCTTGACATTTAATTCCATGGGAGTATCGACAGGGGTAGCCTCCTGTAGTCCAGCTGTAGCCACCAAGCCACTAGCATATTTACGTTGATTGAGTGAAATACCAGAGGGACTATGATGCACCTCAAGACCAAGAAAATATGTGAGAGACCCAAGATTTTTCATATGAAATGACTCTGAGAGGAGTCTTGAGCTGGACAAGTAAAGCAGAATCGGAACTAGTGATCACAATATCATCAACATAAACCAAAAGGACAACAATACCCATGTTTGATTTCCGAAGAAACAATGAAGTGTCATACTTGCTCTGCTTGAATAAGTGGTTGGAAATTTATCAAACCAAGCCCTCGAAGCTTGTTTGAAACCGTAAAGAGAGCGACAAAGTTTACATACATGTGAAGTCAGTGAGGGAAACAATCCCGGGGGTGGCTTCATATAAATACACTCTTTGAGATCCCTTGAAAAAAAGCATTTTTGACATCCATCTGATGTAGTGGCCAATCATTGGAAGCAGCAAGAGCTAGAAATGTACAAACAGTAGTCATCTTAACCACAGGAGCAAAGGTCTCTTCATAATTGACATCATATACCTAATTATTCCCAAGTGCAACAAGCCGAGCTTTGTAACGATCCAAACTTCCATCAGATCGAACCTTGACTGAGTAAGCCCATTTGCAACCCAGAGGAACAGTGGTGAGAGGACAAGGCTCAATGTCCCAGGTGTGATTGGCCTCTAGAGCGGCAATTTCTTCCTGCATAGCTTGTTGCCAACAGTCATGCTTGATAGCGTGTGAATAGCATGTGAGAATATCAAAATTGGACAATGCAACAGTAAGAGTTGAAATAGAATGGCTAGAATTGGAAGAAGGAAACTCATACCTATTCGGAGGTATAGGCACTCGAGGAGAGCATCGTACCAAAGGCTCTAGAGGTGTTGCAACTGACTGATTCTGGAGCGTGGTAGGATCAGATATCATGTGAGCCACCGGAAGAGACTGTGAGCGGGAGTGTCTCGTATACACAATACCTGGTTTAAAGCAAGAGTTGACTTGATGAAGATCCTATAACTGCTGCTCAAAAGAGGGGAGGACCACAATGTAAGAGGAGGGTACAGGAAAGAAATGTTGATTTTCGAAGAAAACAACATTCGTAGAAATGCGTGTACGATGTAATGTAGGATCATAGCAAACAAATTCCTTTTGACATGTTATATCCCAAGAATGCACATCTAACAGATTGGGCAGATAATTTATATCGTTCATGAGGAGGTAAATGAACAAAGCATACACAACTAAAGGTATATAGATTATCGTAACTAGGTTGCTTAGCAAACAAGTGGAAATAGGGAGACTCCATGTGTAAGACTTGGGAAAGTAAATGATTAATCAAGTGAGTAGCAGTTTTCAAAGCCTCGACCCAGAACATGGATGGAACAAAGAATTCTAACAAGAGAGTATGTACCACATCTAGGAGATGACAATTTTTTTGTTCGGCTACTCCATTCTGTTGTGGAGTAGCGGGACATGAACGTTGATGAATAATACCTTTAGAAGCCAAGAATGCCTGAAACTCAGTAGACAAATATTCACCACCAGAATCTGTGCGTAATGTCTTAATAGAAGCAGAAAATTGAATGTCAACATATGCTAAAAACTCAGTGAAAGTATGAAAAACCTCAGGTTTAGAGCGAAGAAAATAGACCCAAGTAAATCTGCTATGATCATCAATGAAAGTCGCATAATATTTAAATTTTTCATGTGAACTAACCAGGAAAGGTCCCCCAAACATCACTATGGATAAGATCAAAGCAGTGAGAAGTCCTACTAGCATTCAAAGGAAAGGGAAGAGTTTTGCTTTTACCAAGTTTGCAAGAATCACACTCAAGAGATAAAGAAGAATGTTCTTCATTACCAAGAAAACCAAAGTGCAATACATGAGATAAGATCTGATTATTGGGATGACCTAAATAACGATGCCACACCATACTAAGATCTGGAACATTATTACAAGCAAAAGACTTAATAGAAGAAACTGGAGAAATTGCTGGAATAAGCAAAAGTAGTGGAAACAAGCGCCCCATTTTAGGTCCCTTCGTGATCGGCTCCCCCGTTACCTAGTCCTGCACAACACAACCATCACCAGAAAAAATTAACAGCACAATTGTTATTAACTAATTGACCAATAGAAATTAGATTCGTGGAAAGTTGAGGAGCAAGAAATACATTAGTGAATTTAGAATAGGCATCTCCGACAATAGCTATTGGCAAAGCACTGTCATTGGCAGTTTGAATTGCAGATTGACTAGCATAGGGCCGAACATGACACAGAGTGGTGAGATTATTCGTCATGTGATTAGAAGCCCCCGAGTCCACGTACCAGAGTTTAGTATAATTGTTACCTTGGAACCCCATTGTTGATAATGCCAAAATTAGCATCTGTTGCACCATTTCTGGTGTGCAGTAATTTGCTGTAGGAGGTGCAGGAACAGTGGAAGCACCTGAAGGAGAGCCATGTGCTGCAGAAGTTGCTGTTGGAGGGGCAATAACAGAAGTCTGAAATGCTTGGGCTTGACGATTCTGGGGGCGGATACGACATTCTTTGATAATGTGTCCCTTCTTCTTACAATAAAAGCAGTATTTCTTAGGACAATTGGCAGCAATATGCTCGTATTCCTTGCAGCAGAAACATTGCAAGTTTTTAGAATTTATAGGTGGTCCTCGTCCTTGGGCAGCATAAGCCACAATTGTCGTCCCTGAACTGTCATGAGATTGCTCCAGAATAGCTTGAGTACTAAGACGCCGTTCTTTGCGAAGTAACTCACCAAAACAAATATCAAGAGAGGGAACATGAGATCTGTTCAGTAGAGAGGAGTGAACAAATTCATATTCTGGGCGTAGTTTCATAAGAAACGGATCACGTTGGCTAGTCGCGTGAAGATTCAAAATTGTCGAAAGAGCGGCAATAGGAACATTCGTTGTAACCAAATTAGTATATTCATGCCAAAGAGTTAGAAATGCCGAGTAGTAGTCTTGGATGGAAAGACTACCATGTTGAAACATGGTAATCGCATGTTCTAACTGATATTCGACGAGCGTTGTTATCTTGATGATAAACCTTCTTCAAGTAATTCCACATGGATTAAGCGGAACGATGAGCCTGTAAGTTGGTGACAATATGTGGCTCCACAAAATCAAGAAGCCAAGACATGATCCGAGCATCAAGTACAACCCATGAAGCAGAAGCCCTGAAATCCTTGGATATTTCAGTATTGGATGTTTGTGCTACATCTGTGTCATCAATATGCCCCCAAAAGATCTTTTCCCTTGAGGAAGGGGAAAAGTTCAAATTGAAATGCCCAAGTAGAGTAATTTGTGCTCGTAAACTTGACACACACAGGTGTGGAGTCCATCGCAAACAAATAAATATCGAGACAAAGCAAAACAAAAAAAAAAAAAAAATCAAAAGAGTCCAAAATAAAATGAGATAAGGACCTTTGACTTGTCTGTGAGAGGAGGCAGGGAGCGCGAGTCACTGAGATGCAGAAGTGCTGAAATACCCATCAGAAGGATGCTGCGACAGTCACAAAGGCACAAAAGTGCCGAAAACACCTAGACCAAGAAGCACAATTCGGAGAAGGTGAGAAATTCACGTTGAACTCTCCAAAAAACAATCTAGACCAAGCCAAAAAACCCACGAGGTGCTGCTGCGACAACAGAACACCCAGATGAAGCCAAAAAATCCCACGAGATGCTGTTGTGACAGCAGAACACCTAGACCCGAAAAAAATAGACGTGCCGAAAGTCTAAGAAAGTGCCAAAAATGAGACTGTTTTCACGTCGGGTTCACCAAAAAACAGCACAAGCCTCTCCGAAACACAAGAGAGACACCTCCAAAACCGAGAAGAAGGAAATGGTCAAAACAAAGAGCTTAGCAGTTGGCTTTTGATACCATATCAAATTGTACGAAATGGTCGAATTGTTTGGCCTTGGGATTTCTGTTTATTATTTAAGTTGTACAAAGAATTCAATACATGGAAAGAAATAAGTATATGCTAATTCTATCCCTATACAATTTGTCAAATATTATGTTAATTGTACAGAAGAGTAAGGAAAGAAATATGGAAACGAATATAGTAGGAACCACTCTCCATATTGCTGCCACTTGTGAGTTGTCTCGGAGGCCCTTTCAGCTTGCAAGGAAATCCACTAGTCTAAGAGGCATGACCCATAACAATCCAATTCTGGTGAAAAAATCATCCTACATGGTCTTGGCTACCTCGCAGTGTAAGAACAAATGATTTACCATTTCACCATTCTTCTTACACATACAACACTAGTCTAACACTATTACCCAACGTTTCCTTAAATTATCTATGGTGATGATCTTTTCTAGAGATGTTGTCCATACGAAAAAAGCTGCTTTTGAAGGAGCTTTCGTATGCCATATTCTCTTCCATGGGAACATGGTCACATTCCAGGACTCATTAGAACTTGGTAAAACGATTTGACCATGAATTTTCCTTTCTTGGAGGGGCTCCAACTCTTCTTATCTATGTTACCCTCTGCATGCTTATAAAATACAATGCCTCATGGAACTCTGTGATAGTCTCCATCTCTTAGTCTTGGGCTGCCCTAATGAATTCTACATTTTATCGAGGGGAGCCACTAGAAAAGACCAAGAGATCAGATACTGCTGCATCCTTTTCTCATGCGATCTCAAAAATGCAAGGAATGTGTCTTGGAGCCTATGTTCACCCCGCCATTTTTTGTCATACCAAAATCTAAAACGAGAGCCGTCATCCACCATAATATATTCATGTATTCAAAAGATCTTCCAATGTCTCCTAATGTATTTCCACAAACCCACCCCATATGTGCCACGTATCTCATTCGAGCACCGTCCTCTCCAAGCCTCCTCAAACTATGAATCTATAACGAACTTCCATAGTGCCCCCTTTTTGTTTTGGTACCTCCAGAACCATTTACCCAACAGGGCTTAGGTGAATTTCATCAAGTTACGTATCTCCAAACCACCCTAAAAAATTGGGGTACATTCAAGTGACCAATTAACCAAGTGAAATTTGAACTCTTCTCTCTACAAGAAGTCCCGTTGTAGCTTCTCTATACGGTTGGCAACCTTTGTGGGGAGTGAGAGCAAGGATAAAAAATAGGTGGGTAAGTTAGAAAGAGTGTTTTTAATCAGAGTGAGCCTACCATATTTAGACAAATACAACCTATTCCAAGACGCCAATCTGCACTCCACCTTTTCAACCACGCCATTCCAAAGCCTCTCTGATTTAAAGAGCACCCAATGGTAAGCCAAGATACTTCAAAGGTAAAAAGGATACCTTGCATCCCAATAGAGAGGCTAAATTCTCCTTGTCAGGGATAGCTCCCACTGACACCAATTCAGACTTTGAGAGATTAAGGGGAGGTTTGGACAATGAGTTGAGATGGGATGAGATGAAAGTTGAAAATTGAATAAAATATTATTTGAATATTATTTTTTAATATTATTTTTGTTTTGAGATTTAAAAAAGTGAAATTGTTTATTGTATTTTGTACTGGAATTTGAGAAAGTTGTAATGATTAGATGAAAAGGGTTGAGATGCTCTCTCGATCCAAACAAGGCCCAACTCTCAAGCCTAAGACAACTTCAAAGCTAAGAAGTAGAGCCCTCAAAGATTGGATATGCCTGATATTTGCTCCACAGAAGATAAAAGAATCGTCAGCAAAAAACAGGTGAGAAATATCCATGGAACCATAAACTCTATTTCCTACCGGAAAACCATAGAGAAAGCCGCATTCCACAAGACCCACAATCATCTTATTAAGAGTTTCCATGACGAATAAAAAAAGTAAATGAGAGAGAGGGTCTCCCTGTCTCAAACCACGGGAGGAGTCAAAGAAACCCACCAGAGAGCCATTCACCAAAGTAGAGAATCGAACTGTAGAGATGCAAAACTGTACCCATTTCTGTCATTTCTCCCCAAAGCCACATCTTGCAAGTAAATAAAGTAGGAACTTCCAATGACATGATCGTAGGTTTTCTCCATGTCTAATTTGCAAAGTAACCTGAGTTCTCTAGGTTTGAGTCATCCATTCAAAACTTCATTTGCAATTAAGACTGAATCTAGGATTTGTCTACCTTTGATAGATGCATTTTGTGGCTTCGAAATTACCTTTTCCATCACCATACTCAATCGATTAGCTAACACTTTAGAAAGGATCTTGTAAACCCTATTAACAAGGCTAATGGGGTGATAGTCTCTAACATCCATAGACCCCATTTTTTTGGGAATGAGTGCTAGGAAAGTAGCATTAAGGCTTTTTTCAAAGCTGGCATAGTATGAAAATCTTGAAAGACCCGCATAAGGTCGCCCTTGACCACTTCCCAACAAGCTTGGAAGAAGCTCATGCTAAAACCATTAGGGCTTGGAGCCATGTAACTAGCCATGCCACAGACTACTTTACCCACTTCATCCTCCTCCAAAGGCCTTTAGCCACCCTGCGCACTGATGATCAAATGCTGAAAAAGTCAAACCATTCACTTTCGGTCACCAAGTGTGCTGTTCAGATATGAGGTGTTGATAATACTGCGCGATGTGATTCTCGATGACTAATTGATCCAAGGGCACTGCACCATCTACCATCAACATATCAATAGCTTTATTTCTCCTATGAGAATTAGCTACCCTATGGAAGAACTTCATGCACTTATCTCTCTCCTTGAGCCATAGCGCTCCTGATTTTTGTTGCCAAGAGATCTCCTCCAGCAATGTTACCCTTTCAAGTTCAATGGCTACCTAGCTCTTGCGGGTTCTCTCATATTTAGAGAGAATTCTTGCCTCCTCCTCTCCCTCTAGCCCCTGTAGCTCCTCCAGAAGAGAGCGCCTTGGTTGCATCACATTGTCAAAATCTTGTTCATTCTATTGCTTCAAATCCTCTTTCAATGCTTTCAACTTTCTTGCCATTATGAAGCTCGGAGAGCCTTGGAAATTGTAAGAAGACCACTATTGTCCAATCCTGTCTATAAAATCGTCAGATTTAAGCCACATATTCTCAAATTTAAAATACCTTCTATCCCCTTGAATGTCTCCGCAGTCTAGGATGATGGGGAAGTGATCAGAGCATAACCTGGATAATCTTTTTTGAGTTACGTCTGGATAATGTAACTCCTAATCAGAAGTTAACAAAAACCTATCAATCCTCGACCAAGATGAGAATTCTCGATTGTTGGACCAAGTAAACGTACCTCCTGTTAATGGAATATCCATAAGCTCCTGTTCCGAAATGAAATCAGAAAACACTCTCATGGCAGGAGTGATGTAGGACACACTCGAATTTCACTCAGAAAGCGAGTTACATTGAAGTCATCCCCTATGCAGCTTGGTAACTCCCACCAACTAAGAAGTCCCACCATTTCTTCCCACAATGACATTCTCTCCAAATCAACATTAGGGCCATAAATTCTAGTGAATGTCCATTGGAAACCGTCTTCTACATTCATAAAAGAGCAAGCCATAGTGAACTCACCCACACATTCCTCCACCCTTTCCACCACCCTTTTATCAAACATAATTAGAACACCACCGGATGTGCCTTTCGATGGCAAGTATGACCACCATATATGTTGATCTCTCCATAAACTCCGAACTAATTCCCTTCAGATGAATTCCAATTTGGTCTCCTGTAAACAAAATATATCACCCTTCCATTGATGAAGTAAGTTTATGACTTGGAGCCGTTTATTATACTCATTCAGCCCCCTTATATTCCATGATATTATTTTTGGCTTCATAAAACAACCATCTTGGCCCCATTGAGACGCCCTGGTTAGAGCTCTTCTCCCCCACCTTCCTTTGATAGACCACGTTTGCTTGAGTTCTCTTTCTCTTTTTTTAACCGAGTTAAGGGATGGATCATATTTGGATTGTGCATATCCAGCCTCAATAGCTCAATAGTTGTGAGTAATGCCATAAATTCATCTTCAAAACCCTCACATCACATGTAATCCTACACAATACTGAATCTCCATAGCTTTCTGAATGACCCAATCTGATACACTAGGGTGAAATGAGTTTAAAGGAATAGGTTCTTCCCATCTTTTATTAGGCTAAAATACAACCAGAGTTCCATATGTTTCATCCTCCCCCACTAAATCCGCCCTCCCAGATTCGTTAGAGAGCTCTATTTCTGCTACTATGACTTTTTCCGGTGTCAGAACAATGACGTGCACGACGTGGTGGTCAGTTGTCGACATTGAAGTCACTGGAGCAACTTTCTGTAGTATCCCACAGTGTTCAAGACCTCCTAGTAGCAGATCCATCCCTTCGTCTATAGGCATCTTGGAATGGAGTAGGGTTTTCGATGCCGGGAGTGTCACTATCACTGCAACGGTGGTGGGAGACAACCCAAAAACCTCCGGCTCACAAATCTGTGCCACCCTAGAGCACGGTAGCCTTCCCGATGGTTCGCAGTGTCGCGTCGATAGCCCCATCGATGTAAACTCCTTAGTTGCAGTTGTTGCCAGCATAGGTTCTCCGTCATAGATGTTGCCAGAAACTTGCCTAGACGTTGCCAGTGCAACAAACCGTGGTCTGTAACGCCTTGGTCTTGGATGGGTTGGAGAGTTAATTCTTGTCACTTAAAATCATATCTCACCATATAGATATAAGCCTTAAATTCTCAATTACACATAGATCTCAATGTTTTAAACCAACTATTCCAAAATAATTAACTGAAAACACTATAAAATCTTAATATAAATGTCAACCTCTCAACATACCACGCCATCAGAATACGAAAAATTTACTAAATAACATTCTCCAATAATCATGACATCCTTTTGTGCTTAATTCACTATACTTATCAATATTTATAGAGTTTAGAATGCAGAACAAAATATTTTTACTTTTAGAATGCAGAAATCAAAACATGTTATAAAAATATCAGAGCGAAAGTTCAGAAATATTTTTATTCAAAAGTATCCTTTGGCATAGCATAACTGAGCATCATCATCATCATATCAGAGCATCATATCAGAACAGAGGTCATGTTTAACCCCAGTGGTAGGATTTTCCATTTGCAGATAACCAAGCATAACGTAAATCACTCCGTCACCAAATGATGTGCACTCAAATAGAGGCCACTACTATAACTCATGGTAGGGTCATATACCACTATTATCACCTTTGGCAGGGTTTTATATCACTATTATCATCTGTGGCATGGCCGTATACCACTATTATTGCCCGTTGCAGGGCTATATACTACTACTATTACTCGTGACATGGTCGTATACCACTACTATTACCCGTGGTAGGACCTTAAAACACTACTATTACTCGTGGTAGGGTCATATACTACTATTATCACTTGTGGCGGGGTCTTAACGGAACAGAACAGAAACATAATCATATACAGAATTAGAAAGTCTTGCAAAAGGTTTTTCAGATGCCACATCATATCAAAACAGAGTACTGGATAGATTGATACCATTTTCACATTATCAAAAACAAATTTAGAGCATCTTCACTTAATCATGCAAAAAATTTCAGATTTATTATTTGTTCCTTTTGCACAATTTAGAAACAAAATTCCAAAATAAGTTCATATCTACACCAGTCATGATAAAAATACTTTTCTCTTGTACGGATTCCATGAGTGATGCAGAAAAATGATCGAAGTTGTTTCCATGTTTTCTTTTCATAACAAAGCATACATATTTTTTGTAGAATCAACCTCCATCAATTCGTTTTATGCAAAGTCTAACATAGGAACCCCTCTTACTTGAACTTTTTTAACTTTTCTGAATTTTCTCACAACAGTGTCATGGAGTATCAAACATCACCTATAAAATAGTCACGCAACTTCCATAAATTTCCACTTGAACATGTATTTCGTAATTAAAATATGAGATATTAAAAATATATATTTTCCTAATGTCTAAAATCCTTGAAACCCTAAAATATCGTCACTCTATAAATAATTGATTCCCACATACCCCATAATTTGACCTTCTAATATTTTCCATTCAAACTCGTGTCCTTTGACCCCTGAAAAATATCCATATTAAATTCATATATTCACCCGTGGCCTATAAACATTTGAAGCTTCATAGAAACCAAAACGTGTACTGGTGGTGCAACCAATAGATGAACGTGCGACTCCTACCCTCTGTGTGTGTCCAGCACGTGATCTTCTAATATTGTGCTAGCCCCGACACGGGTAACCGAGCAGGTGGAGATTGTTCGCGGCAGTGCAAACTTGGGCAGAGGAGCCGAGCATAGCATTGGTGGTGGTCAAGTGGTCACAGGTGGTTTCCTCCCAGTATGGCTTTCTAGCTGGCAACGTGGGGTGGCATTCGGAGAGGTTGAGCATGGGAGGAAGGATCACAGTGGCTGAGTGGGGCGTTGATCTACACTTGTGGTGCACAACAACTTCAACATCTATCAATTTAGGGTGCAGCCGTGCATGGTGGAGGATTGAGCAAGAAAACTTTGTGGGTGTGGAAGACGTGTGGCGGTGAAGGTTTTCTTTCGGTGGTATTTTGCTTGGCTTGGTTGTGGTCCTCACTCTGTGCACCAGGAGTTTGGTGCAGCGGACTAGCTACAGTACTCGTTGGTGTCCAACTGTGCATGGTTGTGCAAGGAGGTGTTTGGAGGCTGTGAAACTCACAGAAAATAGAGACGTCTGCGTTGGGTGTGAAGAGAAGTAAAAACATGGGAAAGAGCGACGGGGAGGAGTAACTGTCGGGTGGGTGTTGGGTGATGGGTAGTTGAACAAAATATGTTTTGTAAGGAAAATCAAGGGAGGAATAACGTGAGAAGGTGAGTTGCGGCTTGCTGTGTGATCATTGATTAGGTAGGGAAAATCTTTTGTGGAGTTATGTGTGAAAACGTGCCTTTACGTGTATATTTATAGGTTGTTGAAAACCCTAATGAAAGAGGAAATTATGTGTGCATGCTTTTTACGTGGGATGGAAAATCACAATTGGGCTTAATAAGCCTTGGGCCACCCTCACGGGTTTTTGGTCCTTTGGGCTTCCTAAAAATTTAGCCCATTAATACCACCTCAATGATAATTTACTAAACCTTAATGGGTCTTAAAATAATTTTTTTTAATCTCGGGCCTAATTAAAATCCCAACTAACTCAAAAATTATAGCTCGTGGGCTTATACAAAATCGTTCAATAAATCTCAAATAAGGTTTCCGAAATATTAGCTAGTTAAACGCAATTTATACTAAAAATTTTCATTTACCACCAAAATAAATTTTGGGCCTGTGGTCTAGTGTTGGGCCTAGGTGTTACATTGTCGGTGTTGTACCGGCGTCGCTACTGGGCTAGGATTGGACGTAGATCCCTTTTAAAAAACAGGCTCATGTTTTATCCTCCATTTCATTATGGTTGGGCTAGTTAAATGCACTCGGCCTAGACCCACCTTCTTTTTACCTTTAAGGCCTCGTTTGGTTACACAAATGAGTTTAAATGAAAAATATATGAATAATAGTGAAATAGTTTGAGTTAAGATTTTTTTGGAATTTTGAGAAATGAGAGATAAAAAAGTTGAATAAAAAATTATAAAGTTAAAAGATGGTTAAAATATAATTTTTGTTTTGGGATTTGAAAAAATTGAATTGTTTTAGGTCATGCTAGCGGGCTGCCCAGTGTTTACCACTGGGCGTACCGCTAGTTATAAATTTTTTATTCTGTTTGTTTTGATTTTATTTTAAGTTTTTTTTAACATTCTTAATCATTAAGAAAAAAATAAAAAATACACAATTTCATTAATAGTCACATCTTTAATCATTAAGTAAAAAATAAAAAAATGTGAATTTGCATGAGCAGTAAGTTTGAGGGGCTCCACTACAATTTTTCAATTGTTTTTTGTATTTTGTTTGGAAGTTTGGGATAATTGTAATGTTAAGTAATGATTAGATGAAAAAGTTCAAAATTTGAAAATTTGAAATTGAAAAATGTTTGTGTTTGAATTGTATTTGGATGTTGAGATAAAATAAGATGAGATGGTTTGAAAGCGTTGTGAAACCAAACCGGATCTAATTCTTTTTTCTTTATAGGCTCTGAAGGATTTAGCCCCATTCCAGACCAACCCATTTCTGACCACCTTTAGAGATACCCGTATGTTGTAGGCCTTGGCCAAGACCCAAGCTCATATCCAATTTACCTATGAGTTCTTCTACTACCTTTTTCAGTAAAGGAAATTCATCTTTCAAACAAAAAAGGGACCTGAACTCTACACTTTCTGCTGCGCCAGCATAGTACAGACCTCCACCTCCTGTTTCTGGTATAGTGCTTCAACCAACCTTCTCTGCAGCAGTGGTGCTCTCTGCAAGTCCCTTTTTGTCCTTTTCTTTTAGCTGTAGCACCAAGAGGTGACCCATACCACCCAGTGCTGCCGCCTGTTTCCCTGCACCACCCATTGCAGCCTCTGCATAAGACTGCTTCCCCATCTCCTTCCCTTATCTGTCGTTCTGTCCAGTTTTGGAGCCAACACTGGTGTCTTGTTTGCCAGGATAGGCATGGACAGAACTTGCTTCATCTCCACGGAAAGGCTCTTCCACCCCCTTCCTTCCATGCCAGCCGGGATCGCTAGAAGACCACGTCGCCCACTGCCACCTTAGTCTGTAACTTCTAAAAATCGTCCAAAATCATTAGAATGCCTCTGAGCAAAGAGTGCCTTGGCACCATCGCGATACGTCTTGCAAAACTCTTTTTTTCCCTCCGAGAATGAACATTCTTCCATGGTATTCGCAAGCCAATCAGTGCTGGCAAAGCTGAGGACCAACTCCTTAGTAAACTTCCTATTTTTCTCAGTGAGACGAAGATAGTGTCCCCCCTCCAATGATAAAACAAAAACTTTTGTCTCTGTTAATAAATGTTTAATCAAGCCCATTGTCACTGCTGAATAACTCAAAAAATAGCTACATAAAATTATTTCCAGAAATGATCACCAACAGATCACCCAGCGTGACAGTGAAGGAGAAAAAGTGTACGGAGAGAAAAATTGAAGGCAGCTTTTTTCAGTCTAACTTTATAATACTCAGATTTGGTATGCTATCTTCTCCACAATTTTTGGCGGTATAAATGGTGCATTTCTTCATCTTGGAGAGGTTGGTGGGGCTCCTTTCTTTAGTTCCCATTTATCTTTGTAGACTACACCCTCAAATGGCTTGATGAGAATATGGTTTCAAGGATAATATGAGCATTACACAGTTCACACAGCACCTATCACCACTGATAGGATTTAATCTGTATATTTTGTTCAGCAGTTAAAACTGAATTTATGTTGGCAGCGACCAATGATAAATTGATAGAAAGATATGTATCAACAAGCTATCATATGGAGAACAGCTTAGATGTAGCTGTATCACTAATAGTTGGTGCTTAAAGTGAGGGTGCATCATAGATGGTGTAAAATTATTATGGTGTCTTGTGAGGGTGTGCAATCCGAATAGGATCAAGGCATGTAGAAAACTACATTTTTCTATCTACATTTGTCAAACCTTCAACTCTTGTATTTCTCATGATCTTCTGCCTTTAGAGTAGATTGGAATGGTCTATTGCTTGAATATGTCACTGTTCCATTGTTGGCATGAATGCATGGGTAGGATACTCCTTTTTCTGCAAGGCAATACAATTCCATGATAAACACGTATATAGTTGCATGAATTCCATACATATACATATAAGTTGCTAGTTGATTCCAATCTTCTGTAGGACCCTGACAGTACCAGATAAGTTCTCATGCATGACTTCTCCATTCCCATATGTTAATAGCACATAGAAACTCTTTATCGTTAGCATTGAATACCAAACCTAATGTTTTACTTTCAGATTCGAACATTAGAATTGCTGAGGTCTCGATTCCAATCACTGCCGGGTGCTTTCAATGCCCGCTTAGTTCCTGTGGAAAGGAATGGGGAAACCAAGAAGAAGGGACTGAAGGACACTTCCTCTCACAAATTCGATGAGGTTTTTCTGTTTTACACTATTGACAGCAACAATCGATAATGACTGATTAAATTAATTCAGCAACTGTCTCAATTGATTCCAAGAAGGATAGTTCTTGTGTTTGTTATTTCAGATCCCAACTAATAACGAGAAGGAGGAAGCCAAGTTTGCTCAGTTGTGGAACAAAATAATCAGTAGTTTTAGAGAGGAGGATCTGATTACTAACTGGTAAAATGAAACTCCACATTAGGATATGTTCTTGATTCTGGGATGAACCTTACGATCTGCATTTTCTTTTTAATTTCTTTTCTGACTTGGGAGTTACAATTTAACGTTTATAAATTTTGAATGTTCTTTCCTTTTTTCTTAAACCATCTGTCTTATGATGCTTAAATTTGTAAAATTTGCAGGGAAATGGACCTGTTGCTTGTTCCTTATTGGGCAGACCGTGATCTGGATCTAATCCAATGGCCTCCATTTTTACTTGCTAGCAAGGTTTATCTACTCCTGAGTTAAATTACATCCATTATTGATCAGGTGTAAGTGGGAGTAAGGGGGAGAATTAGAAAATCCAAATGCAAAACAGGATAAGGACATGGATAATAGGGAGCATTGCTCAACCACTCTGATAAAAATTCAAAGTTAGATATAAAATGACTTGACTGGAAGAACTACATCTCCACATCCCATATAAATACTAGGAATGTCACTAGGCATGTACATTCGACAAAAACAAACACATTTTTTTGATAAGTAACAAAAACAAACACATTTAGGCAAGACTCACTCAAAATAATTACAAACCTAATTTAAGATGAGATGCATCGATAAAGAACAAATTTAGACTTCCAAGGTTCAAGTGAATGATCTTAAAAATCACCTCCCCAAGTAAATATGGCACTGAATTAATTAGCCTTAATAAAACCTGTAAATGAATTAAACCGGTGGTTCTGCTGTAGATTCCAGTAGCTTTGCATATGGCTGAAGACAGCAATGGAAAAGACCGTGAGTTGAAAAAGAGGTTGAAAGATGATAATTACATGCATTGTGCTGTTCGTGAGTGCTATGCTTCCTTTAAAATTATGATCAACTTTTTGGTTCTAGGAGAACAGGAAAAAATGTGAGTTTCTACTATCTGATATATATCTAATTAAAAGAGCAAAAAGACAATAATTATCTATCCTGATGCATTTATTTATTGCTTTTTGGTTTGTTGCGTCAGGGTTATAAATGAAATTTTCTCCAAAGTTGACTCTTATATACAAAAGGACACTGTGATAACGGAACTGAATATGAGCGCTCTACCTAGCCTTTATGAACAATTTGTTAAGCTTATTGAGTATTTGGTAATTGCTTTTTCAGATCAGCTTCAATTTTTTATTTAATTTTTTTCTTTTGAATCAAGCTTGGTAACAAATTGTAACTGAATTTAGAATCCTTAACAGTTATTGAATAAAGAGGAGGACAAGGATGAGGTCGTAATTGTCTTGCTCAACATGCTTGAGATCGTGACCAGAGATATAATGGAGGATGAGGTTCCTAGGTATATTACTTGTGTGCAACTGTCTCCTTAAGTATTATACTATTGTGCTAATACCATTAATATTCATTTGTTATTGTCTCATGTAGTTTGGTAGAGTCAATTCATGGTGGCCTCTATGGAAAAGAAGGGGGAATGAAACCCTTTACTGAACGATATAAGTTTTTTGATAAACTTAAATTTCCTGTACCAGAAACGGAAGCTTGGAAGGAAAAAGTAAGTTTCAGTTTTAGTGGTACAATCACAGCGCAGCATGTAAAAGTTACTATGAATATCAATTACATTTGTAAAAGAAAGGACCCAGTCCCTTACATTATACCACTGGTTGGACTATTGGGTTGGTAAGAGAGGGAGGGTGGGGAGGCTATACTTAAATATTCTTTTCTCACAATAACTAGGTAGAAAGTTTTATATGTTTAATTATATATAATAAACAGTGCATAAAGTAATCCTACTCTGTTTCTCTGTTTCTCTTCTGTACAGATTAAAAGGCTTCATCTGCTGCTTACCGTAAAGGAGTCTGCTATGGATGTGCCATCCAACTTGGAAGCTAAAAGGCGTATTTCTTTCTTCTCCAATTCATTGTTTATGGACATGCCTACTGCGCCCAAAGTCCGAAATATGCTTTCCTTCTCGTAAGCTCTCCAAGCATTCACCATATCTTCACTGAAGATTTGCATTTTTCCTTGCATGTATGAGTTGCTGCATATGTTGAAGCCCTACGACATTATCTAGATTCTATACCCTCTTGTGTTGGTGGATACGGATTAGTATTTTACTTTATGTCAAGACCAGAGTTCTGGTTTCACATTTTCTCAGTGTGTAAAATACATGATGCCAAAGTTGTCTATCTTTGTAGGTAGATAATCCTTCTAAAATAGATCTTTTTTTTTTATAAGTGTAGAAACACATGGATCACAAACTTAGTTTATTCATTGTGATAACATCATATATATACACTACATACAATTGACATTTATACACTCATAGGTTAGACTAATTACAACCATGTCCTCTAACACTCCCCCTCAAGTTGGGGCATATATATCATATAGACCCAACTTTGAACAAATAAGTTTTAAACGACTACAACACAATGACTTAGTGAACAAATCTGCGAGTTGGTCAGCAGACTTCACAAAAGGTGTAGAAATGTCACCACTTAGTATCTTATCGCGAATGAAGTGACAATCAATCTCTATGTGTTTAGTCCTCTCATGGAACACAGGATTAGAGGCAATATGCACTGCAGCTTGATTATCACAAAATAGTTGAAGAGGAACAGGAGCTGGAAACCCAATCTCTTGGAGGAAGTGTTGCAGCCATGTCAGTTTACTAGTAGTGTGAGCCATTGCTTTGTATTCGGCTTCTGCACTAGACCGAGCTACTACTGCTTGTTTCTTACTCTTCCATGTAACCAAGTTACCTCCCACAAAGGTACAATATCCAGTAGTAGATCTTCTATCTGAAGGAGATCCTGCCCAATCAGCATCTGAAAATCCTTCAACTCTATGATGTCCATTTGGTCGATACAACAGTCCAAGGCCAGGGGTTCGCTTAAGATAACGAAGAATATGAATTATAGCATCCCAATGTGAGACCCGTGGCATTTGTAAGAACTGACTCAGTACACTCACTGCATAAGAGATGTCCAGTCTAGTAATAGTGAGATAATTTGATTTCCCAACAAGTTTTTGATATCTACCTGAATCTCCAAAAAACTCTCCTTCCTCCTTCAAGAATGTACGATTTGGGTCCATAGGAGTGTCAATAGGTCGTGCACCTAACATGCCAGTTTCTTCCAAAAGGTCAAGTACATATTTCCTCTGAGATAGGTTGATACCCTTTTTTGATCTACTGACTTCAATTCCAAGGAAATATCTAAGTTTGCCCAAGTCTTTTGTCTGAAACTGATCATGTAAAAATTGTTTTAGTCTAGCAATTTCTGCAGAGTCACTTCCAGTAATTACAATGTCATCCACATATACAACCAACAAAATGTGACCTGTATCACTATATAAGTGAAATACCGAGTGGTCTGTTTGGCATCTATGAAGACCAAATGCCAATACAGCATCAGAGAACCTCCCAAACCATACTCGAGGAGATTGTTTCAAACCATATAATGCCTTCTTTAACTTGCATACAGTACCTGTATACTCCCCCTGAGCAACAAACCCAGGTGGTTGCTCCATATAAACTTCCTCATGCAGGTCGCCATGTAGAAAAGCATTTTTAACATCCAGTTGAAATAAGGGCCAGTCTAAATTAGCAGCAAGAGAGATCAACACGCGAACAGAAGAGATTTTGGCAACTGGGGAGAAGGTCTCTTCGTAATCAATGCCATAGGTTTGAGTGTAGCCCTTTGCAACCAAGCGGGCTTTCAAACGTTCCACAGAACCATCAGGATGAAATTTGATTGTATATACCCATTTACAGCCAACAGATTGTTTACCAGGTGGTAGTGGAACAAGATCCCATGTCCCGTTATGGTGTAGGGCATCCATTTCATTTTTCATAGTTGTCCTCCATCCCGGATCAGATAATGCATCCTGAAGTGTCTTTGGAACAGAAAGTTTTGAAAGTTGAGATGTAAAACATGTGAACGATGGAGACAAGGCATGATATGAAACAAATTGGCTAATTGGGTGTTGAGTAACACAAGAACGCTTACCTTTGCGAAGAGCAATAGGTGGAGAGTCTAAAGTACTAGGCAACTCAGGCTCTGAAGACGGAGACACGATTGGTGGGGGCATGGGTGCCGGCGGCCGCAAGCGACGCGAGTAAACCTGTAAAGGAACTGGGGAAGGGATTGGGGAGGATTGGGTGATGTTGGGTGAGTGTGAAGGAGATAGTGTAAGGGTAGGTAATGGTAAAGGATCACACTCAATACTTGAGGATGTGTTTGAAAAGTAGGATATGGACTCAAAAAAGGTAATATCAGCACTCGTGAAGTAACGTCTAAGAACAGGACTATAGCAGTGATATCCTTTTTGAGTTCGGGAATAACCAACGAAGAGACTTGGTAGAACGGGGATCGAGTTTATCAAAGCCTGGACCAAGGTTATGAACATAGCAAACACACCCAAAGATTTTTGGTGGAAGATGAAACGACAAAGATGAAGGAAACAAGATGGAGAAGGGAGAGGAACCGTCAAGAACTGATGAAGGCATACGATTAATAAGATGACAAGCAGTAAGAACACCATCACTCCAAAAACGTTTAGGAACATGCATGTGCAGCAAAAGTGCTCGGGTTACATCTAACAAATGACGATTTTTTCGTTCAGCCACCCCATTCTGTTGGGGTGTATATGAGCATGATGTTTGATGAATAATTCCTTTATTACTTAAGTAAGTAGCAAAGGCACTAGATTGATATTTTCTAGCATTATCAGAACGCAAAACCTGAACCTTTTTGTTAAATTGAGTTTGAATTTCTTTCCAGAACACTTTGAAGATGGAAAGAAGTTCTGATCTTGCCTTCATCAAAAACAACCATGTCACACGAGAGTAGTCATCAACAAATGTAACAAAATACTGAAACTTGTTTGATTCAATGTTGATTGGTCCCCAAATATCAGAGTGAACCAATTCAAAAGGACTCGATGCTCGTTTATCAATTCGAGGTACAAAAGACACACGATGATGTTTACTAAGTTGACATGTTTCACAAGAGAAAGGAGACACATTTCCCAAATTTCTAACTTGACACTTCAAAAGAGAAAGAGGGGGATGACCAAGGCGACAATGCCATTCATAAGTAGATGATGAGGTGGATGCGAGGGCTCGAGTGGGTGACGGTTGAACATCAAGATAATATAGGCCACCAGCTTCATGTCCCGAACCAATCTTGTTCCCCGTCTTGAGATCTTGAAAAATACAGGAAGAGGGATAAAAGGTTACTGAACATTGAAGATTTTGAGTAATCTTACTAATAGACAACAAACTAAAGGGAAAGCTAGGAGCATATAGAACAGATGGCAATGATATAGAGTCAGTGAGCTTAGTGGATCCAATGCCTGTAACTTTAGCAAGAGAACCATTAGCAAGAGTGACACTTTTTTGGGATGTTACAGTATTTAACTTAGATAGTGCAGAAGACAAACCGGTCAAATGTTCATTAGCTCCAAAATCAATGATCCATGGAGCTTGAGTGGATGAGACAAGACATGCGGATGCAATACCTGCGTGAGTACTAGTAGCTGTGGAAGATGAAGCCTGTGTACGCCCCAAAAGCTGCTCATACTCATCCTTCGATATACTAATCATATTAGGAGCTGGGTTGGAGCTCATTGACTGTGATATAGTACCTTGGCAAATGGCCTGGTTAGCAGATCCAGATGGTTTGCCATGTAGATCCCAGCAATAGTCCACAGAATGGTTAGTGCGACCACAATGTGTACACTTACGAGTTCCTCGACCTCGAGTGCGATTACCTGTGGCATCACGTCCTCCGCGTGCACCTCTACCACCTCGTCCTCCACGCCCACCAGGAGGGACATAAGAGGCAACCAAAGTGGATCTCTCACTAATCGGATCAGAGGTCAACCGAGATTCGTGCCCAGAGAACGTGGCACGTTGAAGTCGGGAGAACATATCAGGAAATGAAGGAAGTTGTGGGCTCGCCAAAATTTGAGAACGCACCGACTCGTACTCAGGTTTTAAACCAACAAGGAACCGAACAACATTAAACTCTTCACGTTGTTGTAGCATATGTGAGACATCAGAAGTGATAGGTTGATACGTCTTGAGTTCTTCACATATGCTCATTACTTGAGAATAATATTCTTCTAGGCCCAAAGTACCTTGTTCCAACCCAAAGAACTGCTTACATAGTTCATAAACACGAGTTGTGTTCCCAACACCTGAATACATATGCTTGAGGTGATCCCACACCTCTTTGGCAGTGTCAAAATGAATCAAACTAGAGCAAATATGAGGCTCAATACTGGTTAACATCAACGACATGATTTGAGCATCCTCTTGCTTCCATTTAGCAAATGTAGGTTTATCTGAGTCAGACTTTGGATCAACCAAGTGGCGAGAAAGTCCCTTGCCTTTCAAAAATATTGTTACTGATTTTGACCATAGCGTATAGTTCTTTCCATCCAATTTCACAGACGTCATAGGTAAATTAAAATTTGGTGCCAGCAACTAAGACTCAGATTTGGTTGCCATATCACAAAACTATCACAATTCCACTTGGAGACAGAAAAACCGGAGAATACAATCTGAAAAACTAGAAATCCAACTCAAGTATGCGAAAAATCAACCTGAATAACCAAATTTCGGCTCTGTATCGGACCAAATAGGTCTCTGTATTGGTCGTACCTGCTTGGATCGGTCTGTATCGGTCGAAATCGGGGCTGTATCGGCCGAAATCGAGTCTGTATCGGCAGAAATCGGGTCTGTATCGGCCTGTATCGGCCAAAATCGGGTCTATATCGACCTGTATCGGGTCTGTATCGGTATTGGCCTGTGGCTATCCTTAAGAAACCGGATTAGGTTATCCTAACCGAGAATAAAGGATCTGGATATTACCTTATCCTCGTTGCCAAACATGTGTTATTCCAGATAGGAATACACTCTTACTCCAGGTTTTGCTTATTCACACTCGAGGATAGGATAGCATCTACCTGCAACCAAACACTCTGGAGCTTCGAGTATTCGCCGGTGACGGAGACCCTTTCCGGTGGCTGACGACGACGAAAAACTTATCGGCACTCACAGAAACTGACGGCGAGCTCAACCCTTGTGCCCGATACCGGAGACGACACCGAGAACTCGCCGGAAACCACTTCAAACACCTACGGGCCGCTGACAACGACAAGGAAAACCACCGTGATGCGCGGAAGACGACAGTGGACTCGGATCCGGCGGCTGCAAACACTGGTGGGCTTAGTGAACTCGGATCCGACCATAAAAGTCAGATCCTACACCAGAAAACACTCCGACGGGTTCAGACAACAGTGAACTCGATTTTGGCGTGAACCACCGTACACCATTTACTACCATCCGAGAACATGGATCTCTAATACTATGTAGAAACACATGGATCACAAACTTAGTTTATTCATTGTGATAACATCATATATATACACTACATACAATTGACAATTATACCTCATAGGTTACACTAATTACAACCATGTCCTCTAACAATAAGTAAAAATATTATATATATCAATAGGAGTAATCAAGTATACTCGATGTATACAAGAAAACACCTAGCTCATACTAGAGAGCTCCTAAAGACCCAAAAAGCCCATGAAAAACTACCCAAAATACACCAAGCCCGAATTGGAATTAAACACACCTCCCCAACCCCAACCCCAGCCCCAGCCCCAACCCCTCCACCCAAAACTCCCTCTACAAGAACGTTTTCATGATACCCTCACTTTAGTCTTCCCTTGACTTGAGTTACCACCATTAGCGTCGTAGTTGATTGCTCAAGAAAGATGCTTTAACTCCCTACTTTTCTTAAAACTTGCTTTGGTTTCAAGGGAGTGGCTCGCCTCAATCGTAGTGAGTAGAGTTTTAAATTGGTCTTCACATCCTCCATGTGATAGCCCCATGATATGATGAATCTCGTTAACCTTATGCAGAACCCAATCCAATGGTGAACCCGCTATATTGTTTATCGGAGGAAAAACCAGGGGAGCAACATTATCCCTAGACACAATACCCAACTGCACTCCTGACCCTAGACATTCCTCCTCACAAGGCACCAACGACAAATCCATAATTTCCTCCCCGCCATATCCTGCATTCAAATCTCGAACCTCCTCAACAGCTATATGGTTGCTGCCCATTGTTGCTGTCACCGTTAAAAGTTTCTCCCCCTTCCATCGGCAAGGACATTGCTTGTATGTACTCCATCCCCTAACGATCCTTTTTGTGCCACTTTGTCAGACCCTACTGCTCCCTCAGGAAGCATAGAATAGGTATGGGAAGCACTATTTTCTGTTACCCCATTTTCATCTTCTAAAAGAGGTTTGTCAGTTTCTTCCGAAGTACTCAAGATCCTGGAAGGACCCCCCATCTTCAACTGAAAGTGAACCCTAGAAAAAAGTACCAACCCCATTAGCAACTGGTGGCTGAGGGCAGTTAGACGACAAGCTACCGATGTCTTGAATGACACAGCGTGAACAGTGATGTCAGGGTCCAACAACCCTATTTGTGACGGCGTCGAAACGCCCTTTGCCAGTGCACTTGAGGCCTTCGAACCTGTAGGATCTAACCCCGCCCCCCCCCTGTCCGTTTTCGACCCACTACCCAAACCCACGAGTAGGTCTAGTCCCTTATTCACTTTAATCATGAGATCACTCACATACTCCATAACTCCCGTCAATTGAGCTTTGATAGCCCACAAGACCACCTCTTCTCCCAATGTCACCTGACAGCTTTTGTCTCTTATAAGTGTCTTACCCTTTCCTTCCGACGTGGAGCTATTCTCGGCTGGACTACCCACCAATGACCTCAACACCGAAGCTTACGAGGCACCTTTGACCGAGGAAGGCCTTTCCCCCTGTCTTTCCATCAACAAACTCCCTTCTGTTTCCATGCTTTAGAATAGCGGCTTTGGACCTAGTAACGCTTCGAATAGGCTACAGAAACCTTTCCATCCAATACCATTTGCGCCTTTCAGAATTACCAACAAATCTTTCCTCCTTCCATTTCGGAATTCTGAGAGTTGTAGAAAGCTATCCCTTGCGTTAATATGATGTTGAATTATGAGAACTCCATTACCCAACCTTAGCTCCCTAAAGAATCCTTCATGAGTTGAGTTCTAAACAATCCTCTATCCCCTTAGCCACCCACGAAGTTGCCGTCCCACCTAGACACATGAACTTAGCCATCATTTTACTACGTTAAGAGATGAGAAAGCTATTTCCTCCTTCTTCCGTAAAAACGAAAGTTTTTTATTCCACGTTCAACCACCTCTCACCTTCCATTTGAGACGAATCCACATCGCACGTCTTCATCATCTGATCCCAAGTCACAAGATCATCTCCCAGGATAATCTTGCTTCGTCATCTCAAGGATTATACGAAAATATAAAGCATATCAAAAACACCAGATCTGCGCCAACGAAAGTGCAGATCAAAATCCCGGTCACTGGAGGGGGACCGACGTAAGAGGGCCCTCAAAGTAATTGCCGAAGCCCGTCGGTTTTGTCTGTGGCATTGGCGGAGGCACAGGTTGTCGCCTTCGAGAAAGACAGAGAGAGAATCTTGCGAAAATCCAGGTCGCCGGAGCCAGGACCTTCGTCGGACAGCCCTCAGCGAAGTCGTTAGGGCCCGTCAACCTTGTCTATGCTGGTGGTGAGGTGTCACTCACCGGTTTAGGGTGGATGAAGGGTGGCAGCAAGTCTTCTCTCTCCATTGGGTTTTCTCTCTTCTCTCTCCATAGGGTTTTCTCTCTCCACTTAAAAGAATCTTAATTGCAACATATCTTATCTGACATATTTGCTGCTGCTTTTCTTTTTTCTTTTTTTTTTTCTGGTGGGGGATAGCATCCTCACTCCCTACAATACAGAGGATGTCCTTTTCTCCATAGATGACCTAGAGAAGCTCAATGAAGAAGACGGAGTTTCCATACTTTTTTATTTGCAAAAGATCTTTCCAGGTTCCTCTTCTTCCTCTCCTCCTTTTGAATAACTTATTGATTGTCTGACATGCTCTTTCATAACATGGCAACTTACTACAGATGAATGGAAAAACTTTCAAGAACGAGTGAAGTGTAGTGATGAAGAAGAACTGAGAGAAAAACGTGAAGAACTCCGTTTGTGGGCATCGTATAGAGGCCAGACATTGACCAGGACTGGTATTATCTCTCTTTCTTTCTATTGGAATTGAATAAGCACTATTTTCTCTTTATCTAATGATGATTTATGAGTATTCTTTGCATATAATTGCGCTACTCTCGAAAATAAGTACGAGGCATGATGTATTACCGTAAAGCTTTGGAACTTCAGGCTTTTCTGGATATGGCTAAGGATGAAGGTGATGAGCTTGGGTGTAAAATTCTCATTTGATCATCTGTTGCAGTGTAACACTTATTTTTGTAATTGCTGATTGCATTTGTTCAGATCTAATGAAAGGCTACAGGGCGGCTGAATTAGATAGTGAGGAACACTCAAAGAGTGAAAGGTCATTATGGGCACAATGTCAAGCGATAGCTGATATGAAGTTCACATATGTGGTATCATGCCAACAGTATGGCATTGACAAACGGTCTGGTCATTCTCATGCTAAAGACATTCTGAAGCTTATGACGAAGTATGTTTCCCACATTCTATTCATGTCATGTTATTGTTTCTCTAAGTACCTATTAGTTATGTTTCCTTGTTTGCTTGTCTCAGGTATCCTTCTCTTCGGGTAGCTTACATTGATGAAGTAGAAGAAACTGGCAAAGATAACTCCAAAAAAACAGTTCAAAAGGTCTATTATTCAGCTCTCATAAAGGCTGCTTTACCGACTAAGTCAATTGATTCTTCTGAGCCTGTTCAGAACTTGGACCAGGTATGAGTCTTGGATTATTCTTGAAAGTGGATTGATGCAAGAAAGTAAATTTAGCTTTCCTATCAAGAGAAGTGATACATAAAGATGGCCTTTGTGATTGGTGCCAAGAGAAAATAATAATGGGGGCTGATTAACCCCAAGGGGTTGGCCCAAGTGGTGAAGGCCTTGGTCTTGGGGTATCACTCCCTTCAAGATCCAAGTTCAACACCTCATTGGTGCAAACAATCCTTTGAGGCCCCACCCCTTAGTGAAAAGTTAGCGATTTAACTAGTTCAGTGTAGGGAAACTTCTGAAGGTGCGGTGCACGGGACTAGGGTTTACTCTACAGGCGTGGGTCCGAAGGGCCCTGCCTTGGAGAGGTTCCCCGACATCAAAATAACAATAATAATGGGGGCTGATTGAAATGACAGATACTCTTTTCCATCTTCAACTTTGCACTTCTGACTTCTGAGAGTCAAAATGATTTTAGGATTGTTTGTTGGAATCCAATCATAAGAATTGTATGCCCAGTGATATCATGCAGATTTTTTAACTCGGACTAGAGCTTCACAAGTGATTGTTTGGATGTCTATCACAGATTATATATCGGATAAAGCTTCCTGGGCCAGCAATATTGGGTGAGGGGAAGCCAGAAAATCAAAACCATGCCATTATTTTCACACGAGGGGAAGGCTTGCAAACTATAGATATGAATCAGGTATCATGGCAAACATTTGGTGTTTGTATGTGTGTGCACACGCATACAAACCTACAAATTATTGAAACTTGGTCTCTTATACAACATTTAATATAGGTCATGCCTGGGAACCAAACATTTCTCAAAAGTTTCTCCAGATTTTCCTACTTTCAACCCAAACATCTTCACACCAAAACAATCTCAATAATCAAAACATCTTACCCTGATTTTTGTAACATGCAAAATTTTCACAAAACTAAAAATATTGATTTCTTCTCTTCATAAATGAAGAGAGAGAACTTTCAAGAGAAAGAAGAAAAGAAGTACGAGACCAGGGGTGTCTGTCAATCTTCCTCCTAAGAGTAGTATTCTTAATGGGCCCCACCACCTTTTCCAATCCCCATAGAACATCGCAGAAAATTTTTCTCAAACCAAGCATGTTTTTAATGGGTCCCTCCACTTTTATCAAACACCATAAAATCCATCTTTAAATGTTTTCTAAAAAATTTCAAAAATTTTCAAGAAAATCTTACATTCAAACATCCCCTAAGTAAAGTGTTCAACAGGAGAACTATTTGGAAGAAGCCTTCAAGATGAGGAACTTGCTGGAGGAATTTCTTAAAAAACATGATGGCGTGAGATTTCCAACAATCCTTGGACTTCGAGAGCATATATTCACTGGCAGGTACTTTTGTTGCCTTGCTAATCTTTAAACTGGATTTTGGTTGTAGTGCTCTTTGTAACTAAGACTGCATGTGTGTTGACTGGCTCCTCATAATTTTTTTGTCAATTTGTGCAGTGTTTCATCGCTGGCATGGTTTATGTCTAACCAGGAGAATGGCTTTGTAACTCTTGGGCAGCGGCTATTAGCTGACCCTCTGAAGTAAGGTTTCTCTCTCCAGATGTGTGTGCACACATGCATGCATGTATGCCTCTGCTTTGTTTGACAATATTTTTACATATATAGTTCCAAGAAAATTAAGTTTCTTTCAACTGGCTTAACTAGTAAAGTCTCTTGTCATTGTACTGAAATCTAGGACTGTTCAACCGGGTTCAGAACCCCGGATTACGGGTTCCAGCTCTTTCTTCTTCTTCTTCTTCTTTTTTTTTTTTTTTAAATGTTTCAGACGTGTTGCTTTATCTCCTAGATCATGTCTCGTTGAAAACGTTCGTCAGACTAGCTTACCTCCTAGGTCATGTCCATTGTCCCAACTGAAAAGTTGAAAACATTTGACTCTGCAAACTCTCAGCCCGTACTGCATTATACAGCTTATCTTTATGGCCTCTCGTACTCGTAGTATTGTAAAAGATGGATTTGCAGGGTGACAATACAGAGTGTCAGAGAGAGTTACAGACTGTTTAATCAGATTTTCAGACTAATTCAGAGCTCCTATATGCAATATCTTTATTTCACTTTCATCCAACCTATATTTAAGAATAATCCAAACCATTGGGAATTAAAGACTGCAGGCATGATCGTAACCATCACTCTTCATATCATCAGTATTCTGTTTGACAGTTGCCCAGATCAGACATAAACATCAAAGTTCAGCAAATTTTGTGAGCATGTGGATATTATTTTAACATAATCAATATTGGTATTAAAAGATATTCAAACTATTAAAAAAAAAAGGGGTTCCGGGTTTAAAACCCGGTACCCGGAATCCGGTTACCCAGGTTCCAAACTGGGCCGGGTTTTTTTCCGGCCCAGATGAACAGTCCTATACTGAATGCCTAGCTCACAATCTGTCTATTAAGTTCCATTTTTTTTTTTTTTGTTTGCAGTGGAATAAGGTTCCAGAAATGCTGGTTTTATATGTGGGTTGAGCTGATTTTTCGTATCCATTATCTTTACTGTCAAGTTATTATTAGTAGGTCTGAACTGCAAATTGGGTCACCAAGTGCAGTCGAGAAATTTTCTATTAACATATATTGTGATGGAATCAAACAATGAGAATGCTACAATATTTTCATCAAATAAATATTCAGGAAAAATATTCAGTTCACCACAAAAATTGAATCTTCTGAATTTGGCATTTCGTTTTTTTCTTTTATTTAGATTGTGGAAATTATGCAAGAGTCAGGACAGCCAAAATTTTCTTGTTTATTTATTATCTGGTCAAATTTCAAAAGTTTGGTTCATCAGTCAGATGTCCTAATAAAGTATTGATACTACCAGATTTTCGGAGTTTAAACTACTTTCCGATAATCATAGTTAAAACTCTCAGCAGTGTTGGTGTTGCATGTTTCTGACCAAGTTTTACCCTCATATTCTTTTGATCAATAAACAAATGTTTATTGATCAAAATAGTAGACAAGAGCCCAAGTATACGGGATATATACAAGAGCAACACCTAAGCATGCTAGTTTAGTGATTTAAGGAATTCATAAGTGTACATGTTTTTTATTCAGAATCTTTTTTGAACTTCACGTGTCTTCTGATTATTTATGTATCTTGTGATTATTAATGCTCATGTTTGATGCGTGAACCCATAATTTTCTTCTGCTCATTCAGAGTTCGGTTCCACTATGGTCACCCAGATGTGTTTGATAGACTGTTCCACCTTACTAGAGGGGGTGTCAGCAAAGCTTCCAAAGTCATCAATTTAAGCGAGGACATATTTGCAGGCATTTTCAATCTGGAAAATTGTTTCATTCTAGACTAAATGAGTATGTGATTCTGGCTCAACTATTTATCTTTCCATCTATCCATGTTCTGTAGGTTTTAATTCTACACTACGCGAAGGAAATGTTACTCATCATGAATATATACAAGTTGGCAAAGGTAGGGATGTTGGCCTTCAACAGATCTCAATGTTCGAGGCAAAGATAGCTAATGGGAATGGTGAGCAGACATTAAGCCGTGACATATATAGGCTTGGGCACCGATTTGATTTCTTCCGAATGTTGTCATGCTATTTCACCACTATTGGTTTCTATTTCAGCACGTTGGTATGTATAAGAAATAAGATGTTTTCCTACATTTTTGCTAGATGATACCATAGAATTATGTAAAACTCACTCTGTTTCTGGTTTTGACAGCTGACAGTGTTCACGGTCTATGTCTTTCTCTACGGCCGCCTTTATCTTGCTCTCAGTGGACTCGAAGAGGAGCTGAGCACTGCAAGAGTTATTCAAGACATTAAGCCTCTTCAAGTAGCTCTTGCTTCTCAGTCTTTTGTGCAAATTGGATTTCTGTTGGCCTTGCCTATGATGGTTGAAATCGGTTTGGAGAGGGGCTTCCGGCGTGCATTAACTGATTTCATAATAATGCAATTACAGTTAGCTTCTGTATTCTTCACATTTTCTCTGGGAACAAAAACCCACTATTATGGAAGGACATTGCTTCACGGGGGTGCACAATACAGAGGTACAGGTCGTGGTTTTGTTGTGGTCCATGCTAAGTTTGCCGAGAACTATAGGCTCTACTCTCGCAGCCATTTTGTCAAGGGGATTGAACTGATGATTCTACTTCTCGTGTACCAAATGTTTGGTCATTCATATAGAGGTTCAGTTGTATATGTCTTGATCATTATATCGATATGGTTCATGGTGGGAACATGGCTTTTTGCCCCTTTCCTCTTCAATCCATCAGGATTTGAGTGGCAAAAGATTGTTGATGACTGGGCAGATTGGAATAAATGGATAAGCAACCATGGAGGGATAGGTGTACCTCAAGATAAAAGTTGGGAATCTTGGTGGGAAAAGGAACAAGAGCATCTCCGTTATACTGGGAAGCGGGGTATCATTGCTGAGATATTGTTATCCTTGCGCTTTTTCATCTATCAATATGGGCTCGTATATCATTTGAAAATCATTAAGAATACCAGAAGTTTCCTGGTATATGCTGCATTTTATATTAACATGAAATGCATGTGAATCTTATAATTTTAACAACAGGGTAGCTACAGTAATTTTAATTACTTTTAGCTGGTTTACAGGTTTATGGAGTTTCATGGGTTGTGATCATTGTACTATTGTTGCTGATGAAGGTAAGTAGTGAGAGCCTCCGGGCTCCTACCTGTCTTAAAATAGCAGTACACTCATCTTTTTCTTTTCATTTCAGGACAATCTGATAGGAAATTCTTTCCCTTGATACTAATTCACATAAATAATGAGTTTCTAGTGCCTGAAAGTAAATTCATGCTTCACGCTGAACTTTTTTCTTTGAACTTTTGCAGGTTGTGTCCCTTGGAAGAAGACGATTGAGTGCAAAATTCCAGCTTCTATTTCGATTTATCAAGGCTCTAGTTTTTCTAACATTCTGTTCTCTTTTCATCACTTTAATAGCACTCCCTCATATGACGCTCAAGGACATCGTAGTCTGCATTCTTGCATTCATGCCAACTGGATGGGGATTGCTTCTTGTAAGTAAAACAGATTAAACATATAATTTTTTAGTCCTTCCATTTGTCCTATTCACTTTCTGTGGGCCTTCAACGTCTTCTTTTTCCAAGGCCTTTCCGAGCTTCAACTATTGTTAGCTCCATTTCTTCCTGATTCGACTTAAGTATTCTTGTTTTTCATCCTTTGTTTGCATTATTTGATGTTTTGGTTGAAATAGATTGCGCAAGCTTGTAAGCCACTGATTGAACGAGCTGGATTCTGGGAATCAGTCAAGGCACTTGCTCGTGGCTATGAAATGATCATTGGCTGGCTTCTATTTATTCCAGTGGCTTTCTTGGCTTGGTTCCCGTTTGTTTCAGAATTCCAAACACGAATGCTCTTCAACCAAGCATTCAGCAGAGGTTTACAGATTTCCCGTATTCTGGGTGGACAGAGGAAGGATCGTTCCTCCAGCAATAAAGAGTAAATTCAGGCCCAACAACTGTTTCTCATAATGCAAATACCACATCGTTTACCTTACAATCTAGAAAATTATATCATTGTAATATGTTGTGCTTCTATGTCGTTTTGACAACGTAAAAAATGTTGCATATTTCCCGCAGGATTGGTAATTTGGTAGATGTAAATGTCTATTCTATGGGATTTTTGAAAGAGATGGGAAGGATGTAAGTTTTCGCAATCAATGAAGACCTTTCAGGCTTTCTGCTATAAATGGGGGAAACGGGTAGAAAAGATGGATGATATAAAATGGGTGTGTTTAGACTAATTTTGTTCCTAGATTGTCTAACAGATTTTGTTCCTAGAATGAGTAATCAAAACCTAAAAAGTGACATTAATTAAATTTTGTCTAGAACTTAATCTAAATCAATGTTAATGTTCTAATACGGGTACATAAGTAAATTAGTCAAAATAGTAGCTTCTTTAACTAAAATTAAATCAAATTAATGATAATACTAATACTCGAATAATGATTTGAAATATTTGATTGAAATAATGCGACATATCATATTATTATTTTAATTTTATTGGTGGCCAATAAGATAATGAGTAGAATTTAGCACGAATTTGAAGAATTGTTTTTTGCACCAAGGGGCACGGCTTATAAAACAATAAGCCGTCGATTTAGGCTTATAAAACAATTCTACTCATTATAAAACAATACGGTTTAGGCTCTGTTTGGATGATGAGATGAAATGGTTTTAGTTTAAAGTTGAATAAAATATTGTTAAAATATTATTTTTTAATATTATTATTGTTTTGAAAGTTGAAAAAGTTAAATTGTTTATTATATTTTGTGTGAAAATTTAATAAAGTTGTAATGATGAGATGAGATGAGATGTATCCAAATGGAGCCTTAATTGTCTTCCTTCATACCATGGGGGAGAGGGAAAAAAAAACCAGGAGAATCAGGAGAGAAGAAGAGGACTATGTGTAAGGAAAATCATTAATTTCTTCTGTTGAAGATGAAGATGATCAACACCTTTGTTGACGAATAAAATAGACTGTCTTGATTGGGACTCTCAACAAAAGGTGAAAACACTTGATTTTCACTGCTGCAATTCCTTTCCATGGGAAACAATTTAAGGGAAGATATACCAGATCTAGATTGGAACCAAGAACCTTTGGATCAATCTCATGGTTCAGCACTAAGATTAGATTTTGAAGTGAATGAGCTCGAAACTACTCATGAACACATTGAAGAACGTATTAGATAGCTTGAAGCTGTCACCTCCAAAGCTAGGCAGCGACAAAGATGGCAACAAGCTCAAGTGGATATGCTTTGAAAAAATATTATAGGTACCTGAAGACCCTTGTTGACGAGGCTTTTGTAGGGGTCAAATCGGCGGTTTAAAATCTAGTTTTAAGATAAAGGCAAAAACTAAGTTAAGACCACCGAATGCGACGCCAAACAGAGTGGCGATTGGCCTGCACACCGGGTCGAAGTTCTCGTAGTCCTTCGGCTTGTGGCTCTTATGTGCCACCAGGTGGCCCTCTGCCAATGCCACACGTGGCTTTTCTGGAGTCTGTGAGTCCAAAACTTTCAAGATTGGCCAGCGGTTTTCCTCCCAGGTATTGCACGCGCCACAACAGCCTCTTTGTGCACTGCTTTTCCGATTTTATGCAGTGTTTTTCCTATATAATTTACTTTGTGTCCTGTTTTTACTTTTTAGAAAAATAAAAATCTAAAAAAATAGTACTTTCAAACCTTAGTCCAAATGGAGTGGTCCCCCTATACTTGGCGGTGGTTATGATGGGGTTGGTGCTCCATACTCTGCTTAGTCGAAGTATGGGGTTTTGTTAACTCTATCGTGAACAGAATTATGCTATTTCTTAGATTTAGATTTTTAGAGATTTGTCGTCTGGACTACACCATGTCAGTCACCAAAATGTGCTGTGAAGCTATTAACGTTTGTAACTGGCTTGTTTTTAAGTCAAATTTGTACGTTATCTTTTAATGAATGGAATATGGTCCGTTATTATTTTAAAAAAAAAACTAAGTTAAAAGATAAGGCTAAGAAAAGATAAGGAAAGATACTCAGACTCTTAAAAAAAATAGCTTCATAAGACAATTGGACTCAATCACTCTAAGGAAATAGACCTTTATATAAGGAGAGAATCCCTACAAATCTAACGAACTCTCCACAGACTCTCTACAGAAGCTCCCTACACCAAACTCCATCACACATAACAACTCCAATTGAGTTTCCCTAAATTCCTCTATTGTATTGAGAGATATGTGGTGCCATGAGAGATTGTAAAATCGCCCTTTTATTGTAGATTTTGCCCCCCAAACAACCTGTAGGCGTAGGCTTTTACGAAGAACACTGTATCAATGCCCGAACCATCATCGTGGGTCAAGGATAATTATTTTCTTTCTTTTGGTCTGTTGTGCAAATTAACACATTAACAATTGGCACCGTCTGTGCCATGTGGGATCAATTTCTTATTCTTTGCACCGAAAATGGAAGGAGGACAATTCCTCGACTCACGAGATTGTTTCCAGCGAGCCAAATAAGATTCTTCTCAAATTAAATTTTTGCTTGTTATTTTTATTTCATTAATACTATTGTTACAAATACAAGGAAAATAAAAAAGCATGTGCAAATATATAGAGAGCACTGCGCACGAGGGACTTGCATTGTGAAAGGGAAACAAGTACCATGCAAGTAAAGCATGTTATGCAGGTGTACAGTGGGCAAGCAGATGATGGGTGCACATCGTCATGAACTCAACGACCCTTGTGACGGGCGGTGCTACAACGCCACCTCCTCTACCCAACGAAGGGCAAGGCCGGCCTCCCAGTCTTAGAACTAGATGGAATCGACTGGAGCTTTCTTACCTGTTCCTTGCCGATGCAAGCTCAAAAACAACCTGGAAAGTTCCCGCCAGCAACCCGTGGGCGAAGTAAAGCTATCGGAAGCCACCACATGGCTGCTGACGCTTTCTGTTGCTGATGAAGTGCTTCCCACCCGGTGGTATGCCCAGATCCGACGAACGTAGGTAGGTAGACGACTTGTGCACGATACACACTGTGAGCAGCGCCACCCACAATAACTTGGTAGCCAGTGAGGCCCCTTAATGATCTCCACACGACTGGCCAATGACCTCTGTCACCAATGCAATGGTCCTCTACCCATGTAGCTCCGCTTGTCATGGCATTTCCCAATCCCGACGTGCCTAGGACCAAACAACTATGAGTGGAATGGAGGTAAGTAGCCAACCCATGCGGGATTGGCATCAAAGGAAGCAATACCACATAGGCGGCGACACGGACACCAGCAGTCTTGCCATCATAGGGGAAGGAAACCACTGGCGGACATTCTTCCACTGCTAGGCTTGCACAGAGGTCGAGAGGCTGCTCACCATGGTAGCTCCATGCCACGGCTCAGCAACCCACCAGCATCTTGCCACTCTTATGGCGGGCAACAAATCACCTTTGCTCGACCAACGAGCAGCTCACACAACGGGCAACAACTCACCAACATCTCACTGCCCTCCCGGCAGTCAACCTCCTACCAACCTCACCCCGTGTAGCATCTTTCCAAGCTGCAAAAGGTTGTGCCAACCGCACAACACTCCTACAATGCCACAACCAGTACATATCAACTAAGGCTACATGTCACTCACCCCCCCCCCTTCTTTGTGATGGGCAACAAGTTTCTCGCCCCACCATATGCCCAGGAAGCTAGCTCGCCACCCATTGGTGGCCAAAACATCTGGGTGGGCATGCAGAGAAAGCTAGCTCGCTACCCTCGTGGCGGGCAACGAGTTCCTTACGATAGGCAGACAACGAGTTCCTCACTCAGTCACAAAATGAAGCAAGCTCACCCACGAGAAGCAATGAGTCCACCAACAAGTTCACCTCAAATGGGTAACCTCGGGCGAGCATGGGGTTTACCCATGGTTGCCTCTCTTTCCGTGCATGGCCATGGTCAGGAGTACATTGTCGGGTTCACTAATAATCATGAATACTTGGACAAAAAGCACAAGCAAAGGAATTGCAACGAGGATATATTGCAAGGAGGATATGCAAACAGGAAAATCTCAAAAAAATAATCAGATATAAACAACTTCCACTACTCAAAAATCGATCAGCAGCAAACAATTTCAGTCAAGGAGGACTTGAAAGAAACGGCTAAAATGCTCTGGTTTGTCTCTCCCAAATTTGCTTTTTTAATTTTATTTTTACTAACAAATTTTGTTATTGAGTATTTTTCCCACCGAAACTCCTTGAGGTTCCACAAGAATCCAAGTGGCTACACGATCCAAGAATATACTTCGTAGGAAATCACTCACACAAAACAGAATACCGCATACGAAGCCCCTCTCGGGCATCTTAATTTGTCTTCATTATGATAGATTGCTCAATATCACAGGCACCCCCAAGCCTTCATCACACACTAGCGAAATAGCTCAAGTTCACAAATCTCAAATTTGTAACTTTTATTACACTAACCTATTTGATTTTTTGTGAAAACATCTTAGGATGGGTGAACTCCGTCTCCCGCCATACCAACGCAGTCGAACTCAGCCTCCCGCCACAACAATGCGGGTGAGCATCCCTCAAACACTGAATGCGAGCTCAAAGACTAGCGGTGGAATGGGTGTGGAGATCAAAAGACCCCACAAACCCCCTTAAACTACCAAAGTCGAGTCAAAACTCGCGGTGGAATGGGCTTGGAGGTCAAAAGACCCCACGACTTACCTTTTAAACATCAAAGTCAAGTCAAAAGACTGTGGTGGAGGAGGTATGGAGGTTAAAAGACCCAACGACCCCCATTAAACCACCAAAGTCTAGTCCAAGTACTCACAGTGGTATAGGCATGGAGATCAAAATACCCCACGACCCCCTTAAACAATCAAAATTAAGTCCAAAGACTCGAAGTGGAATGGGCGTGGAGGTCAAAAAACCCCATAACCCCTATTAAACCACCAAAGTTGAGTCCAAAAACTCGCGTTGGCAAAATGGGCGTGCAAGTCAAAAGACCCCATGATGCCCAAAACACCAAAGATGATTCCAAGGACTCTTGGTGAAAAGGGAGCGTAAGTCACAAATCGTGACCCTTACCATCAAAACAGGCAAGAAAGGTCAGGTACCGCCTGACCTCACTCATTTCTAGCCAAGGGTCAACAAGTGGGACAAGTTATCATACTGCCCAACCTCCCTCGTGAAGAGCCAACAAGTGGGAAAGGTCAAGGATCGCCCAACCTCCTAGGTGTTTAACATGCAGGTGACTCTCTGGACTGCCTGACCTCTCTCACCTAAACAACAATAAAATAACAACATCTTCTCCAGCAAATGTAGAGTGTTTACGCCTGCATCACAGCCACCGCCAGCAGGTTACCTTTGGGAACGAGCCACTAAGTTTCACAACCGCGTCGTGCGGGTTTCTTTCTGGAATGAGTCGATGGGCTTGGCAACCGCCTAATGTCAACTCGGGGAATGGACGGGCTTCATGACCACTTAAGCACAGGTTACTACAAACAAACTCTAACATCAACTCCAAAATGGGAACATCAAACGACGATTTACACTAGGGGGTAGAAAAGCCACTGCTACCAACAATAGCAACAAAAGGATCACGAAAATACACCCAAAAAACCAATCATGGAATTATGCACTCTTTGCCGACAATAAACAATCTCTAAGGTAAACATCCACACAAATAAATAAACTCACAATTGAGCTCCGTGCTCGACCTTGATGCGGTCGAGTACATCTCTTGCCAAAGCAGAGCTTCGAGGTCGCTACAACCCGTAGATGTAGGCTTTTATGTCAAATCATGTAAATCCTTGTGTCACTCTTTATTCATTCTGTTTTTGCTTATTTACTATTATTTTATGGATAAATGCAAAGAGTACCATATCGACACCCAAATCATCATCGTGAGCTGTAGATAATTATTTCCTCACTTCCGATATGTTGTGAAAATTAACGCATTTATATCTTTAAACAAGGACTTACCCTTATAAGGGTTTATTAGGAAAAGAAGCTGGATGGGTGGTTTGGCATCAACCACGGAGGCTCATATGATTTTTTTAACAAAAATATAGGTCACACGTGAGAATTAAATTGAGCTGGTCTTTTTTTTCATTTAT
Organism: Cyclocarya paliurus; assembly: GCA_029856935.1. Lineage (NCBI taxonomy): Eukaryota > Viridiplantae > Streptophyta > Magnoliopsida > Fagales > Juglandaceae > Cyclocarya > Cyclocarya paliurus. The sequence continues at coordinate 30,115,860 of CM056956.1, read as the reverse complement.
TTTTTTGAAAAAAAAAACCTTCACTTCATTAAATTTTCATCCAATACAAGATTTCTATAAAGAAATAATAGGAAGGATCTCATAAGGAACCTCCTCCATCCATACATGCTCAGAATCTAAAATTAAAGCAAACTTAGCAGTTGCATGAGCAGCTTTGTTTCTTTCTCTTCCAAAGAATGATAAAGACCATCTCGGATGCAAAGACATAATCAACTTGATATCATCACAAATCTGACCTGACCAAGACCAATTATCTTAACTTGCATTTGCAGAATCGATCACAACCTTTGCATCCTCTTCAAATTGCACCTGCATATACCCAAATTCGTGACATAATAGAACAGCTCTCCACAAGGCTATACTCTCTGCAACAAGAGCAGAATTGACAAAATATTTTGGAGCTGCAAGGATAGCCTCCACATCTCCTCTACAATCTTGAACCACAATGCCAATGCCCATCCTATTACCCTCTTTATCAAATGTAGCATCAACATTTACCTTCAAAAAATTAAAATCTAGGGGCCTCCACAATTCTCTTTCTATAACTGTCAATCCTCTTACCTGTGAATCAACATAGTTAGCATGAGCCAAAACATAAGCCTCCAAGTCCTACACTGCCAGTTTGAATAGAATTGAAGGAGCTTTAAACATTTCTCAAAGCTCATTTCTCCTCCTCCATAAACGATGGAAAATAACTGCCACTAAATTCAACTTATCATCATCCAGTCTAAGAATTAGATTAGACCATAAAGAAATAAAGTCACAATATTCCATTTTTTTACTAGATTGTCAGCCTCCCCCCAAACATTAGTAGCACCTCCATAAGACATGAAGCACAGTTTCAGTCTCCCCATGACAAATAGGACACATAGGACTCTCCACTATCATCTTCTTATGAAGCTTTTCTTTTGTTGGTATAAGTCCATTTAAAGCCTTCCAAACACCTTGCCTAAGTTAGTCAAATTCCATAATTTTCTCCATAACTTTTCATTCTGTTTGTGAGAGGATTTTCCCCCCACTAAGCCCAAGAAGCTCGTAAATGAAAGGAAGCCAGATCAAAAGCCCAACCCTGAGTATCGAGCCCCTAGCCCAACCCACAGGAAAGCTCCTCTATACACAATATGCAGGAGGGATGGTGTTGTAAAGGATGAGACTAGTCGATCTGAAGCCCCATCAGGTAGTGTCCAGTCCTCAACTGCCTACCTTCAAAGCAAGCATGATATACGGGGAGCCCTTGATCTACTGACAGAAAAGGCATGAACAGACCAGAAGGGAGACAAACTGAGAGAATGAGGCCGGATAACCACGCCGCAATAATAGCTCCACCACCAGATGACACGCCACATTAATGACACCGTCTCAGAGGTACGTTGCATTTAAAGACTCTGACACAAGGAACAGTACGGGGGACATGGACATCATGGGAGTAGGCACTATCTGCTCTTTAGGCCTGTAGTATAAATAGCAGATCTCAAGTACGAGACTGTCTCTTTGATCCCTAGACTCTCTTACTTATTTGCTACCCTCCAAGAATATTTACTAACTTTGGCATCAAAGGTTACCCGGCCCCTAGGCCGCCCTTTCAAAGCCCCAGTCTTTTCTACCTTGTGTAGAGCCCGTTATCGAAGACCTGAGTTGTTGAAATTTGGCCCAAAGGTGTGTGAAACACGACATTAAGAATGGCATCATCTGTGGGATCGTAATAGATCTTGCGTGTCCTTCTTATGCCTGCGAAAACCCGTTCCAAACAACTCAGGAGAGACATGGGAAACGCCATAGAAGTATGGTTGAAAACCATGGAGGAGTGGGTAATGAAACTAACCAGCAAAGTATAGACAATCCGCAAGGAAAACGAGGAGCTCAAAAAACCCCAACAGGAGCGAGACAGAGGAGTGGTATCCAGCGACACTGAGTACGTAAGATCTCGAAACACGCAAACGGAACTTAATAAGGAAGAGGAGTAGAAAAACATGAAGGACGAGCTCCGCAGCCTCAAAGGGAAATACAAGGAGATATTAAGGAAAGTAAGTACATTGTCAACGGTGGATCAATTGCTCACGAGCACGGGTCTACCTTATACCGAAGGAGAATGGCAGTGCCTTTGCGACCAAAGTTTAGAGTCCCCACTATAGAGATGTATGATGGAGGAAGGGACCCCCTCGAACACTTGGAAACTTTCAAGACTCACATGACGCTATATGGCTTCCCTGGGGAAATAGCTTGTAGGGCATTTCCACTGACCCTGAAAGGGTCAGCACGTGTATGGTTTGGGTCACTAGCACCAGGATCAGTGGACAGTTTCAGCGAACTAGCCAGGCTGTTCTAACCCAGTTCACGCCCAGTCGGATGAGGCGGGGTTCGGCTGCGTACCTCCTGACCATCAAATAAACAAACGACAAAAGCCTGAAGTCCTACTTAGCCTGATTCAACAAAGAGCGCATGACCACCAATGACAAAGATGAGAAGATAACCTTGGTGGTGAAAGTTCATGGACCAGGCTGACAACTTCATCAACGCAGAAGACACTCTGCGGGCATTGACAGAGTCACGAAGGAAGGAAGTGGAGCTCGTAGAGAGAAATACGAAGGTCGCAACCAATGCCAAGCCTTATGAAAAAAGGGAGAATGGCTCCCAAGAGAAGCGGCAAGAGAAAGCCCCAGAAAAGGGATCTGGACCCCAGTACGATCGGCCCGCAATGCCATTCAAAAGGAAGACAACCAGGGACCAATGTGCTGCTACTGCACGTACCACCGCTCCACCTCACATAATACCGTAGACTACTTCTCTTAGTAAGGGAGGAGAGAATATGAAGAACAGTAGAAGCGACACCACTCCCCGGTCAGGAAGTAGGAGCAAAAGAGGACGGGATGATCGAGAAAAAGAATTTGGGACCGAGGCGACCAGAATAGGTGGGTGAACAGCCCTCAATAGTAATTGGTGATAAGAGAGCCACCGCCAGGTCGCCCCTGTTCTCCACCAAGGTAGGAGCCCCTTTAGAGAAATTTGAACCATAGATGGAGGGTTCGAGGGTGGGGATGTTACCTTATCGAGCAGAAAAGCACACGCCAGACAGGCCTGATACCACGAGGTGTACTCAGCTGAGTATCATCCCGCCAGACAACAGAGGGGTGACCCTACTCCGACAATCTCGTTCATGGAAGCTGATGAAAAAGAGGTCTTGTACGCCCACGACGACACCTTAGTGCTTGTCGCCAACTTCACCACCTGTAGAATCCTGATCGATAACAAGAGCTTCGCGAACATACAGTTCTGGGGAGCCTTTGGCATGATGGGTATTGAGGTCGCCCTGCTGCAACCCACCCCCATGCCCTTGAAAGGTTTCTCTGGAAGCATTGTCCAGCCTGTGGGAACTATCACGTTATCTGTCCTTGTAGGGAGTAGCCCTTGCACAGTCCCTGTTATGGTTGATTTCCTGGTAGTGAAGACTCCGTCGGCGTACAACGCCATCATCGGGAGGCCCACCCTCAATAGCTTAAGGGCCATCACATTGACCTCCCACCTCAAAATAAATTTTTCAACTCCCCAGGAAGTGGGAGAAGTCCTAGGAGAGTAGGTCTCAGTAAGAGAATGCTACGTCCTGTAGCTGAAACAGAAAGATGGAGGGTCTGCCTTAGACAATAGTAACAGGATAGAGTAGGCCGAGCACCACTGAAAAAACTGCGGGGGGAAGGGGTGGTGCACAACTTTGAAAGGGAGGATGGGCGATGACCTCCCCAGATTGGGATTCTGTGTCCTCTACTTTTGTAACACCTCTTCATCTAAATTGTACTTTCCTTTTTATTAATGAAAACTTGATTTTTCAGGACAATACAAAACATCTGCTCCATGCTTTCATATTACCAGTAAGGCGCTAACAATAAAATGCGCGGCTAACGAAAGCTACGGCAACAAGGTCATCAACAAATTATCTCCCAGTGGGGCACCATAGGGAAAGACAAGCCTAAGGGTTGCCTTATCCCCCTGTGTCAGAGTGCGGGTCAGCCTTTGGCTACTTGAAGATGAAAACTTACCTTCCTTGTGAACGTCAAAAGGCGGGTTTAGGTCCAGTCACAAACTGTCCAAAATTACCTCCTCGCGAGACACTATAAGGAAAGGTCAACCCAGAAGTGGCCTTATCCCTCCCATAGAGGAGAGCAAGAACGCCCTCACGGCCCCCCCAAATAAATTCCCCAACCTCCACCGCAACGAAGACTAGGATCAGCACCAGCATGACCCAATACTTACATTTCCTATGATATCAACGAGCGGATGCGAGTCTAGTCTCAAACTACCCTAACAACATACCTCCTGTGGGACAAAAAATGAATTAGGCCAAAGGTTGTTCCATCGCTCCCAAAATGGAGAGCCGGTTATGCCCTCTACAACTCAAACAACTTACCCCAGCTTCTATCACGGTGAAGAACGGCCAGCCAATTCATTGTCTGAACTTACCTTCCTGCGGGATACCACAGGGAAAGGTAGGCCTTAAGGTTGCCTTGTCCCTCCTGAGACGGAGTGCAGGTTAATCCTTAGCTACCTGAAATCAAAAACTATACCTTCCTCGTAAGTGTCAACAGCCGAAAGCGGGTACAGTGACAAACTGCCCGAATAACTTACCTCCCCACTGGATACAAGGAGAAAGGTAGGTCTAAAAGGTTACCTTGTCCCCCCACAGAGGAGAGCGGGTTTGGCCCTTGCGGCAACTCAAATACTTACCCTGACCTCTACTACGAGCGAAAAGTGGGTCCAGTATCAGCCTGGGCCAAAATGTTACCATTCACTGTGATGTTAACGAGCGGGAGCGAGTTCAATAACAGACTATCCGAATGACTTACCCCTCTAGGGGACCCAATAGGGAAAGGTCGGCCTAAAGGCGACCTTGTCCATCTCGCAGAGGAGAGTGCGACTTGCCTTTGAGGCACCCGAAGAATTTACCCTGACTCCTATCATAGCAAAAAAGCAGACTGCTCTAGTGGCCACCTGAAGAAGTTACCTTCTTGGGGAACCAAAAAGGGCAGGTGATTAAGCTGCATTATTGCACATTTTATACAATTAAAATCAATATATTTTTAATTTTTTTATTATTTTATCATTGGTTTTAAATAAAAAAATTGATTAAGAGGCATAAATTCAAGTTGTGATTTAAATTGATTAAAAGTATAGTTTATGCTTAATTTTATAACATACGATTTAATTTTGTAATATTTTCTCCATGCACAACACATTTTTAATATTTAGTCTAGTTTTATTTTATTTAGAATTTTTTATTTATTTTATTTTATTTGTCTAATTTTATTTTTTATTTGTTTCTTTGATTATATATATATATATATATATATATATATATTTTTACAGGTCCTAAACGACATGTCATTTTTGTAAAACGACATGTCGTTTCCAGAGAAGAACAGAACACCCGTTGCCTAAACGACATGTCGTTCGCCTCGTCTTCAACCTCGCGCCTTGCATCTTCACGCTACAGTTCCGCCAGCTTCAAGCCACCACCGTGAGCCATCCTATACACTCCGCACGTCCACAGAAACACCATGAACACGGCCATGAATCACCTCGCCTTGTCCAGAAGCCTCACGGCCGGCAACCCCACGTCGTGTCATCTTCAACCTTCGGCTTCGCTGCACCATCACCATGGACATCCTTCAACGACGCACCTCCACTTCCAGCAGCAACAGAAGACGCCGGAGATCAAGTCTCCACCGCCCAGTGAAGCCCAGCGCCACGACCGAAGCCCTCATGCATACCGTAACCTTCTCCTGTGCAACACTGCCGAGAACGACCGAAGCCATCACTGCAACTCGGCTACTCTCTCTACGTCTCGATTTCAGTTTTCTCTCTCTCTCAGTAAACGTTGCAGCATGCCAGAGGTAGGAAGAAGATGCAGGAAAGCAAGAAAAGAGAAGAAGAAGAAAAAAAAATGTGTATAGATGAATATGGACGCATGCGGGGCAAGTGAAGCGCAGTAACGCTGAAAGAAGAAAGGCCAACGATGGACACTCACGCGAACAACTGGGACCTTTTCATTTGGACAGACCACTCACACCGGCAGACCAAGCAAACGCACATGCAGGGACAAACGGAATAACTTTCTGAGTGGGGACGAGATCACATACATGGGGCAGCTAAGCACATACTTTGAATGCCTATATAAGAGCTTGTAGATGGACTGGAGAGGGCGTCAGAGGTTAGAGTCAGTCAGGAGTTAGAGAGATTTTAGTGTGAAATTAGAGTTAGAGTTCAGAAAAAAATAGTGAGTGAGTTTTTGTAGTCAGTTTTTATTTTTTTTGAGTTCAGTTTTTAATTTCGTGTAAGTTATTCATCAGTCAGTTTCAATTTATGGCTCAGTAAATTTTATTTTTGTAAGTCTTTATTTTCAGTTTTGAGTTTGTTTAGTGAGTAAATTTTCAGTCCTCTTTGATAAATGTTGAGAGTCCATTTTATTTTTGAGAGTTTACTTTAATTGGAAGTTCAGATTTTTGGGTTGGAGAACGCAGTCTCCATTTCCAAACATCAAGTTTATTCCTTACAATTCATGTTTTTATTTAATTTTGAATTTATGTCATTTAATTTCCTCGCACTTTTAATTTCTTGCAATTTAAATTTATGTCATTTAATTTTCTCGCACTTTTAATTTCCTGCAATTTAAATTACTGTCATTTAATTTCCTCGCACTTTTAATTTCCTGCAATTTAAATTACTGTCATTTAATTTCCTCGCACTTTTAATTTCCTGCAATTTAAATTACTGCCATTTAATTTTCTCGCACTTTTAATTTCCTGTAATTTAAATTACTGTCATTTAATTTTCCTGCACCTTTAATTTTTTCAATTTACTTTTATGTCATTTAAATTTTATTGTCCCTTTACATTTCAGTTATTTAATTTCCAGCAATTTTAATTTACTGTTTTGCATTTTAATTTCTTACTTTTCATCATCCACTCAAAACCAACAAACATGAATCTAGTCCATGACTAGTAAATTTTCATTTCCATAGTACTCCCATATTTATTGTACATATCATCACTTTTATTTTTATTCTCTCATTGTAACTATTTCCACTATTTTACACGAGTTTGATTTTTAAGCACTTTATTAGAGATGATCCCACAAATCATGCAACAAATCAAATCACAGAAGAAGAGCCAAGAATCAAGGACAGCTGTTAGACTAATCTCAAGAATTAAGTCTCACAACAGTTACATTATTCTCAGCCACAATTCTAGCTAGCTTTCCTAGAATAGATTTTACTTACTCTGTATAGTTTTTACTTACTCTGTATATATATATAGCACTCTAAACATTTGGAATGTATTGCAATCGGATTGTAATTGATTTTATCAATACACTGTCAATATTCAAACTTCATCACACTTTCCCTGTGGAAACGATTTAGGAATTTATTCCTAATTACTACGCGACACGCTCCTGCACTTGGGATAGCCTTTCGTGCTGCTCAATTTTGAGTGAGTCAGCAAGCTAATTTGAGGTAGCCTGACCTCTCCCCAATGAAGTGTGACTTTTAGTCCTACGACTGTCCGAAATAAGAAGAATCTCTCCATAAGGGAAACAAAGTCCTGCAAGAAGGCCGCACAAGCATCAACAAGCAAGAAATAGATAGAGGTTATAAACTCCCCAAATACCAAGACAAAAAATACAAGCAAGAGCAACAATGGCACACAACGGAGGGCAATAAGCAAAGGACGATGCAAATGGAAGAATGCAGAAAAATATATATATAGCAAGAAGAATGCAAAAATCGTACATCCAGGTACAATTAACAAAAAATTATTTTATTGCTTATTAGTTACATCATAAAGTCGCGGGACTACAAAGAACAAGATACACCGTGAAGCTTATATATTCAACAAAACAGGTTTCAATGCGTGACCCTAGACCTAGACCATAAAAAGGTTATGGATAATCTAAAAAGTTAAAAGACCTCACTGTTCTCTAACCCATCTGAAACAGGACAATCTGTCCTCCAACGACGACGAAGATACCGCCAAGAATCATAACCACTTACCAAACGAAGATCATTCACCACAACAACAAAGGTCATCCACCACTACAACGAAGGCCATTCACCACTGCAACCAAGCCCAATCAAATTATGCTTTGTGTGAGCAGCAAGCTGTGGAGAATGGCTTCGAAGTCGAGCCTTGTAAGCAAAAAGGTAAGAACGAGTGAGGCACAATAAGCAAAAGGGCAACAATGAGAGCAAGGGATCTGGGACCCCAACAATAGAGGATTGGCAGTTCCACCCTGTGGGCCCCAGGCCGCCACAGCCAGCAGCAGCCTGATCACCTCCAAATGACCCATCACCCACTAGTGTGTGAAGATTTCATCGAAACCATGAAAGATAGAAGAAAATAAAGAGAAACTTTGGACGACAAAATGAACGAAAACAAAGGAACTGAGAACTCAAGCAGTAGAGCAAGAGTCACAAAATAGAAGAGAAAAGACAGAGCAAGTATAATGGGTTTCCTTACGTGGAAGAGGGTCCTTATATAGGTGAGGTTGACGTTTGACCTCTCAAGGTTCCATAACTCCACGTATCACCATGTTACCCCCCAGAGAACCAGAATCCATTGATTATCGCAACGTTGCAGAGCATATTTACTAATACAATGTGCAGAATTAATGGTTGTGAAAAACAAAGCCATGACGTAGAAATAGAAGGGGCACTATTCAATGCGGGAGTGTAACTAACGTTGTATTGCCACGTATGCGTGAACTTGGCGGGACATGAGGTCAAAAGAAATGAGAACAATTCCTCCCAGACCTGTCTGGGAAGAATTAGAGGGGTAACTGCAAGGAATTTATCCCCACTACTTAAAGCCCACTAGGCCTCGAACCAATACCCAGCCAAGCCTGCCTAGGGGACGAAACATCTGCCAGGGAGGGACGCCAATAGTCGACAGGGCAGATCAGCCTAACAGTATGTGGCTGCTTTTAAAACCCAGAGTTTGACATAGAGTGCAACGAGAAATGCGGAGGAAAGAAACCAGTATTAAAGATACAAACAAAAGGCTAAGCGGCTAGCGAAGTCGAAAAAGTTAAACTGGATGCCAGCGGGGTGGGCCGAGGATCTTTGAAAGCTCAGCCGACCATGGCCGTCCAAATAACAAAGTACAGTATTATTGAAAGCGATGGTCGTGCTCCAAGAATGACTGTCTGAAAAAGATAAGCAAGCGCAACATGACCAGCCAGCAAGATGGGTGGGTGCCCTACGGACCCCTTCACCATGATTCCCTAGGCTGGCCACCAAAAAGAAGAAGACTAGGTAAAGACAAGACATAAAGAACAGGATGTGTGTACTAATCATAATATTTTTATACAAGTCACTGGGCGACAAAGTGCGGATACTTATGTGCGCCAAAAAAAAAGGTATGACAAAACAATAAAATCTTCAAATCTTAGTGTCGGGGGCACTGATCTCAACGGCAGCAGAAGCAGGATTGGTTGGCTCCAAAACTGTCAAACCGAGGAAAGTCTCAGGCGCCTCTTTCCTTCCTCTTCTCACTTATACTTGTGTTTTCACCAACGGTGCTCCAACTTCCTCGCACTTTTGCGCTCATCCAACAAGTCAAGTCAAGTCGCGTCCTCTCCAACTCGCGCTTCAGCAGTTCCCTTTCCTCCCTTTCGCCGCGAGCACAATCCAAGTTCTCTTGAATGACTGCCTCCTGATCATCCACGATGAAAGCCGCAAGCGGGGAATTACCCTGGCAACAAAAAGGAAAGACTAAGAAAAAAGGAGAGGAAAAGAAAAGGAGTAAAAGGCAGGGAAGAAACGGTCTAACCTCGTGGAAAAAACTAGTCAAGCACTCAACGACCCGACCAATGGCCTCCTTTTGGCTTCCCTCCATGGCTAGCCGAGACAAAGAAGGAAGAGCTTATGCAAGGCCTGTGAATTCAGGCAATCCAGCAAAGACTTCATAGGGCGCAAATGAATCCCCGTTCAAACCACCCAGATGAAGGCTAGTCACGACATCCAGAAGAGAGTCACCCCTACTGGACACTCGGCCTGGGTCATCATGCGAACCCTCGCCAACTGTATCTCCCAGAGAATCACCAGCCTCAGGGAACTCAACCTGGACAAGTGGATAGAAGACTAGACTCCTAGGACCAACGTCGGCTAAGATCTGCAAAAAGGAACTCCCCCTCTTTTGAGGTGCGGCCTAAGCAGAAGAATCCTCAGTGGGACTCTTCGAATCCCCGAGGATTGCAACATTTGGATGGGACTTACCTCCTATATTATCCTCTACCTCCACACAGTTGCTAGAAGTAGCTGCCAACCCCTCATCAGCAGCCTTAAGAGAATGACTCCCGACGGCCAAACGAGATGTAGGAGGAGGAGAGATCTATGAAGAAAAATGTTGTCCCTCGTCAAAAGTGGTGGACACGAAGATACTTTGGTGGAGGACGTCCATCTCGACCTCGCCCCCGAATGCCTCAGCAGCAACCATAGGTAAAGGCGGCATGGGAAAACTGCTCTCCAATTTGCCCGCGGCAACCGGTGCTAGAATCATTACAGTAATGGGATGACTAGCCTCCAAATTAGCCGATACCAGCGATAAGAGGTCCCGGACCCTTGGAAGAGGCCTATCCTTGGACCGGACACTCTCCCGGCAGATTTTCTTCCACATGACTGGCTGAGGAAGGTCCGAAGAACAAAACAGAGTAACTTGGGGCCACGTGGCAACCAGCCTATCATCAGAGGGAAGGTGCCCCAAGGGAGGCAGAGAGATCCACAAACTCTCCTCAGAAATGAGGATTTTGGAGAAAACACTGTCTGGATTATTCTACACCCATTCTCGTATAATCGCGATACACCGCACTTCATAAGGGGTGGTTGTCGAATGCACAACCTTGTCTTTCAAAAATTTTTCTTAGTCTGTCCATATTGGGAACTCCCGATGGTTCACCTGGCCTACCGGAAACTCTCATCCACTCCCAGACACAAAGAAAATTTTGGGAGACCAGTCTTTCAATTTGCAGTACTGCGACTCTAGGGTGACTAGAGCGTGGGCTGCTTTGAAACTGCATACATTCCCCTTTTCTCGTAGCACCCTATGGGTAAGAAGAAACTCACGACCAGTAAGGTCTGTGTCATCTAAGAAGGATTCCAACAAAGCCCGCTACCAGATAATGCTACAGCACATCAACAACCTCCTGGCATTCGGTGCAGTTGGGAAGGGGCCAGGCTAATGCTGTCTAGAAGGTCACGAACAGGATGAGGGAATGGCAGCCTCAAGCTGCATGCAAACATGGAAGGTTATAGGGCCACCCTAGTGGAATGACCCTTTGCATCGACGGTGCCTTCATCAGGGCCAAGAACTTTGAAGGAACCAAACTCTGGTACTTGGTAAGTGAGGGCTAAGGAGACCAGCACTGGTTTAGTGGTAGTCGAGCACCATCCGCTGCCTAAAAAGAACGATCCGGTGTCAGCAGACCCCCCACCAGAAATGTTGGGTTGAACAAATTTTTCAGAGACCATCGCACAAATTAGCAAAAAAGATTGGTCGGAGAGAAGAAAAATCGAGAGAACTAAAATAATGGGACAATCACAGGGCTGTGGGCAGAAACCAGGTCCCTTTCCCTCGTTTCATAAGCAAAGGGTGACGGTTAGACTCTCATGCACCGTAGCAACAAAGGTACTCACCATTTCAAATTTTGTGATTATGGTTTATGAAGCGATTCAAACACGAAAAGCCGTCTGACACCCCTTCATTAATGAACTTGGAAAGATGTCATGAAAAGGTGAGCCCATCAAGGAAGATCTAAACGTCGTCAGAAACGCCAATCAGCAAAAGCTTCCTAGAGCTCAGAACAACACAATAAGGTTCCCGGCCTTGGTAGTAAGGCAGGATCGAATCATGAAAAAGTTCTCGTCGTACTCGTCCAGTGAGAATTAGCGGGGTAACTGTGAGGGAATTTTCCCCCACTAAGCCTAAGAAGCCCATAAATGAAAGGAAGTTAGATCAAAAGCCCAGTCCGGAGTACTAAGCCCTTAACCCAACCCACATGAAAGTTCCTCTATACACAACATGCAGGAGGGATGGTGTTGTAAAGAATGAGACTCATCGATCTGAGGCCCCATCGATTTGAGGCCCCATCTGGTAGTGTCTAGTTCTCAAGTGCCCGCCTTGATCTACTGACAAAAAAGGCATGAACGGATTAGAAGGGAGACAGACTAAGAAAAGGAGGCCGGATTATCACGCTGCATTAATAGCTCCACCACCAAGATGACATGCCACATTAATGATGTCGTCGCAAAGACACATCGCATTTAAAGACTCTGACACAAGGAATAGTATGGGGGACACGGACTTCATGGGAGTAGGCGATATCTGCTCCTTAGGCCTGTAGTATAAATAGCAGATCCCAGGTACAAGAATGTCTCTTTGATCCCTAGATTCTCTTCCTTATTTGCTACCCTCTAAAAATATTTACTAACTTTGGCATCAGAGGTTACCCGGACCCTAGGCCGCCCTTTCAAAGCCATAGTCTTTTCTATCTTGTGCAGGGCCCGTTATTGAAGACCTGAGTTGTCAGAGCTTGGCCCAAAGGTGTGCGAAACACGACGTTAACACCGTCGTACACTAGAATGACTTCCTTCATGTTGCTGCTTTCTCACCACATCAGAAAAATATGCACTCTTGACAAGAAAAATCCCTTTCTCAAAAAGGCCCCAAATGACTTTATCACTAGCCCCAACAACACTAATAGGAATGTTGCAAATTCTGATAGCCTCCTCCTGACTAAAGATAGCATCAATTAAATCATTTTTCCATATCTTCTGTTCCTCATCTATCAACATATCAACTATATCAGTAGGATTCAACCTGGTCATCGGGGATTAAATCTGAAAAGTGGTTGGAATAAGCACCCATTTATCCTTCCAAATCCTAATACTTTTCCCATGTCCAACCTCCAAACAAAACCAGCCTTAATAAGATCCATGACAGTTCAAATTCTCTTCCAAATTTTTGAAGGATGGTACCTTATCTTAGCATCCACCAGGTGTCCTATTGGAAAGTATTTCTCTTTAAAAATTTGAGCCACCAAAGAAGATGGATCTTTGATAATCCTCTACCCCTGTTTAGTAAGAAGAGCTCTATTGAAATTGTTTAGATCATGAAAACTATTTAAATTAAGGTGGTCTGTTTTCACCAAAACCCATTATTTATTATTATTAAGTCTAATTTTATATGGCTCAAAAGATGAAAACCCTGTGAGCGTAACTTCTCCTTTTTCTGTAGCACCCTGTGGATAAAAAGGAACTCACGACCAAAGTTCTGCGTCGTTCAACAAGGATTCCAACAAAGCCCATCGCCAAATAATGTTGCAGCACATTAACAATCTCTAGGCATTCGGGTGCAGTTGGGAAGGGGCCAGGACAAGGCGGTCTAGAAGGTCACGAACATAGCGACGAAATAGCAGTCTCCAGCCACATGCAAACATGGAAGGGTATAGGGCCACTCTAGCGGAATGACCCTCTGGGTCGACGGCGCCCTCATCAAGGCCAAGAACGAAGGAAGCAGACTCTGGTACTTGGTAAGTGACAGCTAAGGAGGCCAGCATTGATTTGGTCGTAGTCAAGCGCCATCTGCTGCCCAAAAACAACAGCCCGGTGTTAGCGGACCCCCCCTCGCGCGTAGAAAACATTAGGTTGAATAGATTTTTCAGAGGCCATCGCACGAAATAGCAAAGAAGATTGGTCAGAGAAAAGAAAAATCAAGAGAACTAAAATAACGAGACAATCACAGCGCAGTGGGTAGAAATCAGGTCTCTCTCCTATGTTTTATAAGCAAAGGGTGACGATTAGACTCTCATGCATCGTGGCAACAAGGGTACTCACCATCTCAAATTCTAGGAATGTGGTTTATGAAGTGATGCAAACACGAAAAGCCGCCTAACACCCTTTCATTAATGAACATGAAAGGATGTCGTGAAAATGTGAGCCCATCAAGGAAGATAGGAACGTCGTAAGAAACGCCAATCAGCAAAAGCCTCCCAGAGCTCAGAACAACACAATAAGGCTCCCGGCCTTGGTAATAAGGCAGGATCGGATCATGAAAAAATTCTCACCGTACTCGTCCGACGAGAATTAACTATGAGGAGATTTTCTCCCACTAAGCCTAAAAGGCTCGTAAATGAAAGGAAGCCAGATCAAAAGCCTGGCCAAGAGTAACGAGCCCCTAACCCAGCCCATGGGAAAACTCCTTTGTACACAACCTGCAAGAGGGATGTTGTTACAAAGGATGAGACTCGTCGATTTGAGGCCCCATCGGGTAGTGTCAAGTCCTCAAGTGCCTGCTCGCAAAGCAAGCTTGATATACAAGGAGCCCTTGATCTACTAACAAAAAATATATGAACGGACCAGAAGGTAGACAGACTAAGAGAATGAGGTAAGATAATCACGCCGCATTAATAGCTCCACCACCCAGATGATATGTCACCTTAATGACAATGTTGCATTTAAAAACTATCACAAGGAATAATACGGGGGACACGAACTTCATGGGAGCAGGCACTATTGCTCCTCGGGCCTATAGTATAAATAACAGATCCCATGTATGAGAATGTCTCTCTAATCCCTAGATTCTCCTACTTATTTGCTACCCTCCAAGAACATTTACTAACTTTGGTATCGGAGGTTACCTAACCCTTAGAACGCCCTCTCAAAGCCGCAGTCTTTTCTACCTTGTACAGGGCCCGCTATCGAAGACCAAAGTTGTCGAAACTTGGCCCAAAGGTGTGCAAAACACAACGTTAACACTGTCGTACACTAGAACGACTTCCTTCCTGTTGTTGCTTTCTCACCACATCAGAAAAATATACAGTCTTGAGAGAAAAAATCCCTTTCTCAAAAAGGCCCCAAATGACTTTATCACTAGCCCCTTCTCAAAATCCCCTTCTCAAAAAGGCCCCAAATGACATTAAAAAAATCCCCTTCTTAAAGAGTCACGCCATATTAATGGGTCCGTCGCAGAACCACGCTGCATTTAAAGGTTCTAACAAAATGAATAGTACGAGGACTCCGGACCTTATAGTGATAGGCATAATCTGCTCTTCGAACTGGTAGTATAAATAGTCGATCCCAGGTACGAGGAAACTCTCTTTGATCCCTAAACTTGCTTACTTATTTACTACACTCCAAGAACACTTACTGACTTTGGCATCGGAAGCTTCCCGGCCCCTAGGCCACTCTCTCAAAGCCGCATAGATCCTTCTCTTTACAAGGCCCGTTGTGAAGATCTGAGTTGTTGGGACCTGGCCAAAGGGTGTGCGTAACATGACATCAATAGTAGTTTTGCTTCCTACAAGGCAATTGAGAAGGAGCCAAACCTAGGCGGTCCAGAAGGTCACGGATGGGGCGGGAAAATGGCAATCTCAAGCCGCATGAAAACATAGAAGGGTATAAGGCTACCTTGTCGGAATGGCCCTTTGAGTCAATGGCACCCTCGTTAGGACCCGGTACTTTGAAGGCAATGGATTCTAGCACTCGATAGGTGAAAGCTAAGGAGGCCAATGTGGACTGATCAGTAGACGAGCGCACCCACTGCCCAAAAACACTGGCTTGATGTCTACAGAAACGCTAGGCTGACCGGATTTTTCAGAGGCCGTCACTGCCAGTAGCGAGGTAACAGAGGAACTAGTTGGAAAAAAGGAGAATAGAAAGGACAAGAATGGCAGGACAATCACAAAGTAATGAGAAAAAGTCATGACCCACTCCCACGTTTTATAAAAAAAAGTGACGGCTAGACTCCCTTAAGTCGCCACAACCTGGGTACGTGCCGCTTCGATTTCCAAAAATGCGGTTCACAAAGCAACATCAACTCAAAGAGTCGCCTGACACCTCCTCATTAATGAGTTTGAAAAGATGTGTCCATCATTAGGAGACGCCGTCATAAGTAGTCAACCTACAGAAGCTTCTCAAACAATAGAAAACCTAAATACAGTACCCGGCCTTAGGAAGAGGGTAGGGTAAATCATGATAAAATTCCCACCATACTTGTCCGGTGGGAATTAGTGGGATAACTGTAAAGGGATTCCCCCCTCCCTAAGGCCCAGCCAAGCTCGGCCCAGGATGAAAGGTTGCAAATTCGGCCTACTAGGAGGATCCCTTGTACATGACCTGTGGGAGGGAAGGTGCAGCAGAGGATGAGACTCGTCAGGACTCGTTGGTTTGAGGTCCCTCGGATAATGTCCAGTCATCGAGTGCCCGCCCACATAGCAAGCACGACATGTGGGGGATCGTCGATCTACTAATAAAGAAAGCATGAACGGACCAGGGGAAAGGCAGACCAAGAGGAGAAAGTTGGAGAACCACACCGCATTTAATGGCTCTGCCCCCCGGACGACATGCCACATTAATGACGCCGTTACAAAGCCATCCACATTAATAAAATCGTCGCAGAACAACGCCACATTTAAAGGTTCTAACAAAATAAACAGTACGAGGACTCCATATCTCAAAGTGGCAGGCATGATCTACTCTTTGAATTGGTAGTATAAATAGTTAATTTCAGGTACGAGAAAACTTTCTTTGATCTCTAGACTTGCTTACTTATTTACTACACTCTAAGAACACTTACTGACTTTGGCATCGGAGGTTTCCCAGCCCTTAGGCCGCCCTCTCAAAGCCACATACATTCTTCTCTTTACATGGCCCGTTGCGAAGACCTAAGTTGTTGGGACCTGGCCCAAAGGTTTGCGAAACACGACATTAATAGTAGTTTTGCTTCCTACATGTAGATTAGTAGGCCACGATGTCATACGTTTATGGTAACGAGAAGCTATAGCCTATAATGTCGAGATTATAATGATCATGTAATTCGTAGAAAGCCACGGACCATTCTTTTGGGCCAAGGCCTAAGATGAATCAAGTTATTGGTGTAGCTCAAGCCTCAAAACTCGTCCTCGACCAGCCTCCCTCTGCGGAGCATGTTTGTCTAACTGGAGGAGATCGTGGCCTAAAAGGATTTCTGGCCCAAAACTTGTCATGATGTCACTAAAACCGTCAATGATATCAGGATTTAAAAGCAAAGGGCATATTGCATTTATCCCGTTTACATTCATATATAAAATTGAGGAATTGGCTCACCACGTCATTGTCATTGGCTTGTTCCCTTGGGTGGGTTGGTGAAGTGCCGCACCTTGTTGACACGTACGATTCTACTTTTTTCTTTTTTTTTTTACCTGCATAGAGCTTGAAAAAGGGATCTATATTCTATAAATCACTTAACTAAATCACTTGTGATTAACTAAATCTCTTACAATTAAGCCAACATCCTTAACGGTTATTTGTTACATTCCTCAATTTCTATGCATTTTCATCGCATCCTTAAAATTCAGGATGCTCAAATTGTATATTATTTTTAACTACTTTGTCTCACGCAAGTGTAATAGATTTTATTGGTGCATTTAGAGCCTTGACGGGCATGGAATTTTTGGCTAGGCCTACTATCATGATCATCCTCACTTCTCTTGCCCTTTCGTTCCACTAAGCCCTCAAAACTTATAATAGTAACAATATTTTAGCTCTTAAAATAATTTCCAATGGACTGATCATAAATTTATCGGTCTTCCCATTAATGGGAGTTGATGAAATTAATCTATTTCGATAATCCTCAATTTATTAATCTATTTTGATAATCCTCAATTTATTGATCTATTTCGATAATCCTCAATTCATAGAGTGGAAAGAGACTAGAGAGCAGTGGATACCAATCATCACACTACCACTAAGAGATTCAAGGAGCCAAAGCATAAATTGAGTTGGGAGCCGCGTTTTCTATCCATGTGTGTGATCTCTAATCTAACTAGGGCAAGAATGGGCTTGCACCATGCCACTGCGAGACTACCATTCATCTTAGTGCTATTATCAGTCATGCTTAGCTATATGGTGGCAGATCCAGCAAAAGACAGAGAGGAGTGCCAGCAGCAGCTTGTGGGGATGGCAACATGTCTGCCTTACGTTGATGGTGAAGCGACAGCACCTACACCGGACTGTTGTAATGGTCTCAAACAAGTCCTAAAGAACAACAAGAAATGCTTGTGTGTTATCATCAGAGATCGTAATGATCCAGACCTGGGACTACAGATCAATGTAACACTCGCTTTGGGCTTGCCTTCTATTTGCCGTGCCCCTGCTAACGTCTCCAACTGTCCCGGTAAGCAATTTCATGTATAGCTTCAACTTGCTCATTTTATTCTCAACTGAGAAATTAAATAAAATATAATAAATTACGGGCCTCGAATATTCAAGCCTTTCTTGGACCCTCCCCCTTTGTGCAAACATATTAATTATCCACAGTCGAGACTGAAAAAGAAACATTCAAGTGCCAAATGTTTACCTATTTGATATGGCGACGGTGATGCAGTGATTCTACACATGGATCCTAATTCACCGGAAGCTCAAGTTTTCTATCAACTGGGAAGGTCTTCGAATCGCAGCACGAGCAGTCCTGCTCCTACTCCTACGGGTATATGATATGTACACTCGTCTTTTCCTTTAGATTTTACCATCAATTTGATAGTTGGTTAATTGTAGAAATGAATATTTCTTTGAAAAAAAGAATTATGGGCTATTTTTCTAGATATAGTCTGGAGTGCACAAGCGCCGTATAATCTTTTTAAAAAAAAGTAAAGTCTACATTAAAAGAAAATTCATGTAGATCTTGTATTTACTCACTTTTTAAAAAAAAAATTGTACAGCGCTTGCACAACTACAAATATCATTTCTGATTTTTGCTACTACAGTTGGAGGGCATTCTGTTAGTGCCAGAACTGAGACTAGCGGTCAAGATAAGAATGATGGTTGCTGCAGCAGAAAAAAGAAATGGTTTGGACAGGATATTGTTGCTCGAGGCTTCTTAATCTGGTGTTTCATCAGTTCACACTTGTTCATATAGGCACTTGAATTGTCGCTCTTCATATGGCCTTTGATTCTGCTGTTATGTAGTTGGTTGTATTTGTCAATATCCCAGCCTCCATTTATATGAGCTTTTCTTAGATGGTGTCATTTGATGTATATTTTCTTACTATTCATCGAGGAAAAGAGCTAGGAATCCAACGGGGAGGCGTATATGATCATGTAACTGATATAAGAGTAGCAATATTTGTGTATGCGTGTGTATCTATCTATCTATATATATATATATACATGGCTATTTTTTTAAGCGTTGTTTTAGATGTAATATGGTGGTTACAGAGAATCCCACTCTGTTTTTGTCTAATAAAATACTACATGAAAAAATAAATTTCTTAGAAAAAAGAAATTATAGTATAGTGTATCTTGCTTATGTTTTTTGTGCGTGTGTGTGTATATATATATATATATATTTGTAACAAACCTAAGGTAAAGGCTATAAAAATTAGGGTTTTGCTTTTTCCAATGGAGCTCCTCCAGAAATGAGAGAGAAGAGAGAGAGAAATAGAAAAGGACAATAAATTTATAATTTCATTCAGCATACCTACAGCAAAGGACACTGTCTTGCTTATAAAATGTCTGGCTAACGATAAGGATAAAACAAACTAGACAAAACAACAAAAGCAACAAACAACAAATATACCATAAAAGGCCCCCACAAAATAAGGCCAGCAGGCCTGTCTAACATAAGAAAGCAATAAATGATGGGCTCAAGGGGACATACTCTCATCCCACTACCTAACAATACTAGTGAAAGAAATGAAAGGCCTCCAGCATTTCTGAAGTGTCCTTAGATCTAGGCCCAGCCCACAAGCCATCTGTTTGACCAAGCTCACTTACTTCACTTCAGTTCCAAGCATTTGACCAAAGCCCTCAACAACTGCTCATCCTTCTTCCACAGAATGCCCCTTTTTCATCTCCTCTGTTGAAATCCTAAGATTGGTCCCTGGTAAGCCGTGTGACCCGCCTCCCCCCTTCAATACATCTTGTCCACAAGGTGGGGAAAATCATCCCTTAGCTTCGAGTACCTTTCCCAAGTTGCCTCTCCACTTTCTTGCCCATGCCAACGCACCAAAAGTTTAGTCCTTGCTTGGTTCCCCACTTTCACCATGCGACGGGCTAGGATCTCGACGGGCTTTAGTCGAATGACTCCATTGTCATCCAAGGGTGGCAGATCTAGAACGACCGTTGTGGCAGCTCCCAATTTCTTCATGAGCAAAGATACATGGAAGGTGGGGTGGATCCGTGCGTGGGGTGGTAGATCTAGACGGTAGGCCACCTTCCCTACCTTCTTTAATATCTGGAATGGTCCAAAGAATGTTAGAGCTAGTTTGTGACTACGATGGAGGGCCACCGTGGCTTGTTTGTACAGTTGGAGTCTAACGTAAACTCATTCCCCCTCAGTGAATTCCCTTTCCTTCCCTCTCAAATCAGCATACTTTTTCATTCGATCTTAGGCTTTTTACAAGTTGTGCTGGATCGAAAGGGTTCTGTTCGATCCCAAAAACTCCCTCCAGATTGATCGGACAGGACCAGATTTGCCCCTACATTTAATGCAGTCATTATTGTCGGCTGCAAGGGCCTAACCTCGAGGTCGACCACTCTTAGTCACACTTAATGAAATCGATATTGCAGGGGACAAGATCTCGGCCTGTCCACCTCCCATTAATGCTTTACGACTCGTGGACTGATAGTTCCTTCTCTCTTCCTCGAATCTCTAGGCTCATCTGGGCCTTTCCTTGCTAAGGATCGTAGGCCTGGGGAGCGGCGGGCTTTGGCCCAACCTAATTGAGTGCAAAGCCCATTTTCCAATTACCCAGCAAATTCTCTTCACGTAGGCATGGTAGGAATTTAATTTTCCAGCAGTACGTTCCCCTTTTCCCTTTAAACTTAGGATGTGTTCACACGTCTCCCTTCCTTTGGAACTTACACAATTGTCGCATCCCCATGTCTCATCACATCTCCCGTTGGGGCTCTGAATCGTCATGTCTTTCTTATTTATTTCACCCCTCCCGCTCATGTGTGCTTTCTGTCACCATTCCCACTTCTACTCCTTAGGTCCTCAGGTTCCCCAGCTATCTCCGTGTTTTGATTCCCGATATTTCCCTAAGTCTGTTTGTGATGGCTTCCATGGGCTCCTCTCATAGTGGTTCCTCAATCTACAGAGAATATGGGAGGTCCATCGTTATTGACCTTGCCACCCTTAACGTACTTCAGGGCATGTATAGGGTTCCAGAGTTGGTGGTCATGGAGGTTCCTGCTCCGGGTGTCGGTGCTGTAGATTCTGAAGGCAACGCCAACGCCGAAAGGGTGCCTTTGTACTCAAGCATGCTTGCGCACGGGGTGAGGCTTCCTTTTCCCCATTCGATTCGCAATGTTCTAAACATCTTGGGTGTAGCTCCTGCTCAGGTTCACCCTAATGCCTAGAGGATATTGACATCGCGCTGCATGGTGTGGCGTGACGCAAGGTATTGGAATCTATTGGGGAGGAGTATCCTGACTTGATTGCACTAGATTTCCTGTTCACTCATGCAATCCGTGCATTGGGGGGGCAACATCTACAATTCTATATCTCTCTCCAAATTTTGGCTTGCCCGACTTGAGCCCCACTATTCCAATGCCAAGCGATGGCAGAACAAGCTCTTCTTCATGGTGGGCAAAGGATGGGAATTCTCACCTAGGGAAGTCGCTGTCAAGGAGTTCTCCATCCAATCTAACTGGGGGGTTGTTCCCAATGACAAACATATAGCGTTCGACTTGTTTGACCGCGACTAGGCCCGCATCCATCTGGTGTATTCCTGGGTTTGAGAGCACAAACAGGAGGTAGATAATGACGTACTCTTGACCGAGGACAACATTTTCTGATTCCTTGTTGCCTCCAAACTATCCCACATGGCGGGTTGCGAATTCCTAGGAGAGATCTCGGCATCAGGGAGGGGTAAGCAACCATCAGAGGGTCCAATGGGCGGAATGGAGAAAAGGCCTTGTCCAATGGGTGAGACCATCCCTTTTGGACCGGAGGGACTCGTGAGTGGGCCGAGGTGATGTGGGTCTGCTTCCACTGAGACATCTCCCACCCCGTCATTCTCCCTAGATGCTTCTGCTACCCCTCTAGGTGACCAGGGCGGCAAGCTGGATCGAGATTAGGATGACAAGGCTCTGGAGGCTATGTTCCTCGAAGCTCTTTATCAGACAGGGTTAGGCGCTCCATTGGTGTCCATCGTCGTTGATCGCCCGGAAACCTCTAGGCACACCAGTGAGTCATCTGGGGCTTGTGATCGGGATGCATCATCCATCCCAACGGGAATCTCCTGCCCATCGAAAGGGATTGTCCAAGGCAATGGTGATGGCACCCCACATCTTGCCAACGCCGATCCGAGCGTAGCTCCCTTCGATATGATACCCCCTGAGTGTCCCACTCCTAAGGGTCTTTCTCGTGAGAACCCGATGGCGATCGTTGTCCACGGTGACCTTGTCATCTTCACCTCGCACTTCAATCAAGTGGGACTCCTCGACAACTAGCTCTAATGAAGCTTCCTGGTCTCCCGACCCCAAAGGTGATGGTCCTTCTGGTCAATCAGTCAAGGGGGCCTATGGCCCCGAGGTAGAGCAACCTTTTGCGGTGCGAGTTCTTGGGAGGTATCCGACCAACTCAACAAGATTCTTTCCTCTATAAGATTTTTCCTTCTCTCCTTGGATAGGTAACTTTGTTTCCGGGTATCAGTGGTCTAACTGCTCTCTCCTTGAATAATAAGGGTTCAATTTTCTAGTGGGGTGGGTAGTGGATGGGCAGACCGGGATAGAGAATGAGGTTGGAGGTCCTACACAGGTTAGGAGGGCGGGCCTATCATGAGATGTTCAGGCTCTGAACCACCCTAGAGCTTGTAGAGATGGCCCATGAAGAGATCGAGATCGAGAATGGGCACCTACGATGGATTATCAGGGAACTTTGCTAGAAGGGATCCGATCTTTGGGTCGGTACTGAGGCACAAAGGTTGGAGGTGTCTCACCTCGAGGCCGCCGCAAGGGCAATTGTAGAATAACAAAGTCATGAGGGGGCGCAGATTCTCTGATTGGAGGAGAAGGTTAGAAGGGTCGAGCAACGATGTCAAAACTACATTGCTACAACTGTTGAGGCAGCAGACATCCACCACAACCTAAATGCGTGCCTCAACAAGCTTAAATCCAGGAGGAATGCATTTGTGGTACAAAACACTATGCTTGTGAGGGATATAAAGAAGGCTGAGGACCTATATGTGGAGCTGTCAGAGTCTCACTTGCAGCTCAAGGAGGTGTCGAGGTCCCATGAAGAGAGGCTGAAGCAACTGGAGGATGAGGTCGCCCGGGTAACTTCCTAGCTCAAAGAGGCCAAACAGCTCCGCAACCAAGCCTGGAGCTGCAGGTACTCCTTGGGATTAGAGAGGTGAGGGATCACCAGGTTACGAATATGTTGCCCCAGGGACTCTAAACATGGCCCACTTCACTCCCTCCTGAATGGACCACAAATCTCTTAACTCCTTGGGTTGTGACTTGATGCCTGATGTCTTTCGCAACCCCGCTTCTTGTTTGTGACCGCCGGCCTTACTTCCATTTTCTCTACTCGCCTTGGTTGTGTATATGTACATTTCTCTCTCTTTTTTATTGTTTTATTTTTTTCCCGGATGCCAAGAAGTCCTTTGTATTGTATCGAACACTTGTAAATACTAGCATACTTATAGAATGTGACTTTCCACACTTTTCTTTCTCTCTCCTTTTTATTATTGTTGTTCACTTGTGAGTTTGCACCTTTCCGGTTGGTTGTTTGACTTTTGACTTTTGACTTATTGATATTTTTTTTTGCAACGGACTGACTGTCCTGGGTGGTGAGGAGGGACTGAGACATTTGGGAGAGGTGTTCCCCCCCCTCTTGACGTCAAGGCGCAAGCGTAAGGCATCGACCTTTGGAACCAAGTGGGATCTGAAATCGATCACTCTGGGTAGCCGCAGGGGGGGATTGGGACACTTGGGAGAGGTGCTCCCCCTTTTGTTGCTGATGCGCGAGCACAGAGTATCAACCCAATGACTAGGTGGGATCTGCAATTGACCAATCTGGATGGCGAAGGGGGACTGAGACACTTGGGAGAGGTTTTTCCCCCTTTGTTGCCATGGCGAGAGTGCGGAGCATCAGCCTTAGAAACTAAGAGAGATCTAAAATCAACTGCTCTGGGTGGCGAGGGGGATTGGGACACTTAGGAAAGATGTTTTCCCATTCGTTGCTAAGGCGCGAACACGGAGCATCGGCCTTAAGAACCAGATAGGATCTGAATTCGACCACTCTGGGTGGCAAGGGGTGATTGGGACACTTGGCAGAGGTGTTTCCCCCTTTATCGCAGAGGCGCAAGCACGAAGAATTGACCTTAAGCACTAGGCGGGATCTAAGATCGATCGCTCTAGGTGGCAAATGGTCGCTGAGGGGGTTATTGTGTCATTCGATCCATATGCATGAGTTGGTGCGTAAACAAATAATAACTTTCTCATTCACGTCAATTGTTCCTTACAAGGGGTTCATTGGGTATACAAGGAAACAGATGACAATAATGCATACATAAGATAATAAAGGAAGACAACAGCTGCTTGGCCGCGTTAGGAGTGGTGTTAAATGCAGGAGGCCCAACTCCTTTCATTTCATTACCTGGGCTCGAGCAAGCTACGTTTCTTTCCTTGCAGTTCTTGCATATAACACTCCCTTGCTACCACCTGCTCTCCGCACACGACCCCACATAATCTTCCATCAAAAATTTCATCTTCAGGTGGTAAGTCGAGGTAACTAGCTTTAGGCTATTCTGGGTTGGCCGCCTGGCTATGGCATTATATGAGGAGTGGGCCTTGACCACTAAAATGTCTGCAATGGTGGTTGTTGTGAACCTCATTTCTCCCACTATGACAGTGAGTGTTATTGACCCCATTGGTTGTATCGTTTTGTCAAAGAATCCTCTCGGGGGTGTTCGTGAGGGTTGTAACCTATCTTGGTCGATTCCCATTTTGTATAAATCCTACCAAAACAGGATGTTGGTCGAGCTCCCGTTTTCCATCAGTATTCTCCTGGTCGTATAGTTGGCTACCAACATCGTGACAACTAGTGCATTGTCATGCTAGTAGATGACCCATTCACAGTCAACATGGTCGAAGGTCATGGCAGGGGCCTTTTGGGTTCAAGCTTGCTTGGGCAGTCTCCCAATGTTGAAAATATCCATGTACCTTACCTTCTTGGCGTAGGTTTTCCTGTAAGATACAAAGGCGCCTCCGCTAGCAGGTCCCCAGCAATGGTGTGGATTTATCCCAACAAGACATTGTTCTAATCCCATTCTGTGGGGCTCGCCTCCCTCCTCCTCACGACCCTTTTTTGCAGGCTCTCATTCCGCTGGCCTTCCCACCTCGGCTCTCGCCTGTCTCTACTCGCCTGGACTTTTGAGGATCTCCCCCCGCACCTCTGCTCTTAACATCATCACAGATTTCTTCCATGACCTTCTGCCTCAAGAACTGGTAGTCCTCAGCCCGATGTCCCTCCTCTTAATGATAGGCGAAGTACGAGTGAGCTCTCCGAATGCGATCGCCGCCTTCCCTCACCCGCCCATCTTCTCGTGCTTGTATACTCAAGCTCGCTTTTGCCCTTCTCATGGAGCCTTATCGTGGAGGTCCTGATTACGCCCAAAACATAATGCGGTAGTTGTAGCACAGCTTTGGGGTGTCGATTCCACAGGGAGACAGATTAAAGAAAATACAACAAATAATAAAAACAAATTAAAGGAAAATATTAAATGATCAATAAAAGAAAATTGGTTTTGAATGCAATTTAACAAATAAAATTACAAAGATAAAAATAAAGATCACTCAAATTATAAATAGTAAAGTATCGGAAATTCCTTGCACAAATCGGGTATTTATGTTTATTCTTGATTCAGTGAATTACTCAATTGAGAATTTATCACCCAGAGTCCTTAATTGGAAGATATAGAATTACAAACCATTTTAGTCGAAAGATAACTCTTTGATAAATCATTCTCTACTTTTTAAAGCCCTGTAAATTATCATCATTATTGACAAAACCCAGCGATGACAATATACCCAGAAGCAATACTGCAGTAAAGAATTAAATCAATAAAGACAATGAATTAATCCAAACATAATCAAGGATCTTACTATTCTATAGAAAAAGCATGATTGAATCTATGAAATGATTCAATTCCAAAATTATTTGGAAATAAAAAAAATACTATTGATAATTAGAGAATGATAAATAAGAGTTTACATTAATAAAGAACAATCACATGAATAAAAAATAAACTAAAAATACCCTCAATTGTGCAAGTTCATCCCTAGCTCTACTTGAACTTAACAGTCCACAAACACAGCAAAGAAAACTCTCGAATTAATTCCCTACAATCTGATTCCTCCTTCGTTCATTTACAAGTCTTTTTATAGGTTTCAAAAGCCAACAAGCCGTAGCCCACTTCCATTTCTTTATTTCTCACTTTCGGCGTCTATGCATTCTTCTTTTCTTTTTTATTCCTTTCTTTTCTTTCCAGCCGAACTCAACCAAATGGGTCTGGTTGTTTAGTTTTATTTTCTTTCTTTTTCTTTCCAGCCTCCACTAAACCGAATGCGTGCGGTATCCAGCTCCAAAAAAGCACCCTATGCATGCATTATTTCTCCAGCAGGTTACGCATTATTCCTTCTGCTTCCGTCTGGCCATGTCCCCCACGCCAAAAACTTTCCACATGCAGGTTAGGCTGTGTTTTGCCCATGTACAGAAAGATTTCCAGAAAACTTCCCTTCATTTTCATTCGGTCCATGTGCAGCAACGTGCACCTTCCTTTCTTTTCTTCTTCTTCCACTTTAGCATGCAGTTCCTCACTTGAATTCTCTTATCTTGTTTGCAAGTCTTGTTATGGAAGTGAGAGAGAAAGCAAACCCGAGAGGTGGAGTTGGAAGACGTGGCTTGCGGCTCAACTTCCTCTGTTTTCTCTTCATAAAACAGAGAATGTATGCTATCGGTTTTCACGTGGAATGGTGCTGCCGGGCTGTGCATGGGAGCTTCAGACGATGACTCACGGTGTTCTTCATTATGGAGACGCCGTGCAGTGGAGGAGACTGGGCATGGCTGGGCTGAGGTGTAGTGGATGGTGGCGGTCCGAACGCATGCATGGAGTTGGTGCTAATGCGCTGTTGCAGATGACCGTTGGCAGCGAGGTGGTGGTGCTGTCGTGTATGGAGACTGTAGACGTGGCTCAAGGTGGTGGCGATGGCTTCGTGTGCGTCGGTGCTAGGAAACTGGTGGAGGTGCTACTGGTTCAAAATTCTGCATGGCGAGAGGTTGAAGAAGACCAAAACGACTTGTCGTTTTGGTCTATTGACTAAACGACAAGTCGTTTAGAATAGAGGGGCTTTTAATTCGATAGACAAAACGACACGTCGTTTAGTCCGTGTACTAAACGACACGTCGTTTATCAGAAAGCCGAATACAATTATAACCCAAAACGACATGTCGTTTTGGCTTGTTGACCAAATGACATGTCGTTTAGCCTGCGCAGAAAATCAAAAATAAAATAAAATAAAATAAAATAAAATGAAACAAAATAAAATAAAATAAAACAAGCAGAATAAATAATAATTCAATAAACAAAAATAAAACTAGAAAAAGAAAATAAATAATTAAATAAAGATAAAACAAAACTAGACTAAAATATTAAAAGTGTGTTGTGCATGTGAGAAAACAAAATCAAATTAAATCACAAGTTATAAAAATAAGCATAAACTATGCTTTTAATCAATTTAAATCACAACTTGAATTTATTCCTTTTAAACTAATTTTTCATCTAAAATCAATGGTAAAATAATAAAAAAAATTAAAAATATATTGATTTTAAATGTATAAAATATGCAATAATGCAGCTCAATCAGGTCCCGCCATCTCTCATTTTTTTGCCCTTCCCTTTCCTTATCCTAGATTCCTTTTCTGGGGCCTTCGCCCCCTAGCCTGCTTGGGAGTACCGGTGGCTCAATCAAAACATGTGTGCTTAGGTGAGATTAAGGCCCACAGGGTATCTTTGACGTTAACAAAATCATCCGCCCAGTCCATGAAGTCCCGTAGGGTCGTTGGGGTTCTCCTAGCAATCTCGACCATGAATGAGCTAAGGGGCTAGATGCTACCTAGGAGTGCTGCTAAGGTGATTTTCTCATCTTGATCATCAGTGGTTAGTCACTCCTTGTTGAAGCGATATAGGTATGCCTTTAAGCTCTCCTCCTCCCTTTGCTCCAAGGTGAGGAGGTAGGCAGCCAACCGCCTTCTTTTTTGGTTGGCCATAAACTAGATTAGGAATTGTCGACCTAGTTCCTCGAAGCTATGGACTGTGCCCGGTCGAAGAGTTCTGAACCATGACTGAGTGGAGCCCTTTAGAGTCAGCGGGCATGCTCGGCACCCTATCTCCCCCAGAAAACCGTGCAGCGTCATATGGGTCTTGAAAGTTTCCAAATGTTAGGTCGGGTCCTTGGACCCGTCATACATTTCCATCTGGGGGGCTTTGAACTTAGGTGGGAGCAGGACGACCATCACTTTGGCGCTATAGGGCAGGTCTGTGATGCTTTGCATTTGGTCCACAAAAGACAACCCTCTTATTCTCTTTACCATTTCTTCGTATTTGTCCATGAGGCCTTGCAGCTCGTCTCTCATTCGCTTAATCTCCTCGTCCTCGAGTCGAGCCCGCCAGCTGTTGGCAAATCCTCTTCCGTTTATTTGGCCCGGCACTCTTTTCGAATTCGGCATTCTTCTGCCTTAATGTCTCGTCTCTTGCTGGAGGGCTTCAACATCAGAGGTTAACTTCTTCACGAACTTTCCATTTACACAAGTCTCCCTTTCATGCTCATCGACAAGGACTCTTGGTCTAGTGTTGCGCGAGAGTGCATAGTGGCTGGCATACAAAAGGCACGCTAAAGTTGTTAGGCCAAAATAATTTGGGTTCCCACAGACTACACCAATTGTTAATGTGTGTTTTGTAGCCGCCACCCATAACCATAGCCTCGCACCTGCGAGAGGGGGAGAAGATGCATGGCTAGAACCGGGGGCCTCCGATGCTAAAGTTAGTATCGCAGAGAAGTTAAAGCAAGGGATGAGTGGACAAAGGTTAAGAGTTGGTACCGAGTGTCTAACCCCTTCCTGTCATCGACCTTCTCCCTTTTATAGCCGCTCCCTTGTGGGATTTCTTGGTGGTTGGTTGCCTCTGCCTGGACTATTGTAACATTGCATTTAATGGGACCGTTCTTGTCAACTGCAAGGGCTTGACCTCAGGTCCGGCCACTTCTAGTCGCATTTAATGTGGTCGATCTTGCAATGGACAAGATCCCAACCTGCCCACCTCCTCATTAATGCTTGACGACTAGCAGACCCATTGATTCCTTCTCTCTTCTTAGGATCTCTGGGCTTGTCTGGGGATTGTGGGCCCTGGATGCAACGAGCTTGGTTCCAACCTAACTAAGTGCATAGCCCCATTCCAGCATGTGATTTATTTTTAACACAAACTAATCTATGCATCCTAATTTTGGACCTTTTTACTCAATGTCCCCCAATCTCGATAAAAAAATTTAAAAAATAATAATCAGGAACCCCTCCACTACTAGATTTGCATGGGGAGGGGTAAGCCGTTCACCCTCCTGATTTTTATTTTTTTAATTTAATCTAATTTGTTTTCAATTTTATGTTCCTTTGTTTTAGTCGTTAAGGCTTTTTTAGATTATTTGGTTTCATATATCTTTACTTTTCATGATGCTTAGCATGCATACTAAGAGTTAATTAAAGCATCTCATTGGATTAACAATTTGATAAGTTAAATTTTGTCTAATACCACATATTTTGCCTATTCCATTCAAAACCTATACCCATATATTAAAATAGTGCATGGCTCCTACGTGTCAACACAATCGCGCATGAGGAGTCCTAGTCAATGTTGACTTGGGCTGGCAGAAGCTGCCTACCCAGCTATATTACCATTTTTCCTAATTAAAGATCTTCGTACAAGATGAGAAAATGGGTCTTTCCATGAAAAGATTTAGGCCTGGTTTGGGGCCGAAGACAAGACCTAGAGTTTTCATCCCAAATCTCTCAACGAGATGAGATATACTTCCAAACGGACAGAAGAGATAAAACTTAGAATTTCAAAATTCTATCCGATGTTTTTTATATTGTTCACAGAAAGGACAACTCATTAATATGCACAGTATTATTTGTCCCCTCCAACATCACTCCCGAACGTTACTCAGTTCCTTCCAACAGTGGCTTCTAACGTCGAACTACCCAGGAGTCCATCGTCATTCCCCATTGAAACCCCTCAAATCTCCACCCCCTCCAGCGACGTTGGAATTAATTGCTGGGTTCTATGGCAATTCAGATCTCCAACACTATTTACTCCATTTTTGCATCGAAACCCATAGAAAAACCCGTATGATTCGGAAACCCAAATTTGACTTCGACGGAAGGGCTTCTATACCAGGGGCCGTCGATTGACCCACGCAGATCTGCCGTTTTCGAAGTCTACCGGCACAATCTCTGTTCCTACGTTTGCTCACGGCGTTGGTTGAATAAGGTACTAATATTGCCACCTGTCCTTTCATTTGTCCCTTACACTTACATTGCTGTGCGAATCTCTGATCAACCCCTATATGTAAATAATCTAATGTTGACCCTGACCTACTCGATTCTGCAGCCCTAAAGCAAAGGTTGTTGTCTGCAGTGAAGGGAAAGTTCACTGACCTCCCTATTTTTAACTGACGTCACGTGCTTTGCAATAGTTTCCATTTGGATTTCTCGTGGGAAGTGCTGGTTGTCTATTGGAGATGGTGTATAAAAGAGCAAATAATAATGGGCAAGAAGACCACCCCATGAAGCGAATCAACCCTCACACCTCCATCCACAAATCTGCCCGTCGTTGCCTCAATAAGTCGACTGCCACTTGCTCTCGTAGGACTCGGTCGTACCAGGTTTTATCCAGCCCCCTAATTCACTTCTTGGTGTTGCATTTACATTCTATTTTATGTTCCCATTGTGCTGTTATACTTTTTGGACCTTCTTCAAATTTCAAGACTTGTACAAAACTTTCCATCCATATCTGTTTTTGTATGAGCTTTAACTTATTATAACTGTAAGTGGTGCTTGGTAAATATTGGGATGCAACCTTATATTTTCCCTGCATCAGTATTGTCAATACTTTTTTTTAGTGGATTTGTGAATGTGATTATGTTAAAAAGTGGTAAAGTTGATGCTTGGCTGGAGCAGTATCGGAGTGCCCAGGGGTTGTTTAAAGTCTGATGTCACCTGGCTTGCGGATTGTGGCTCTTGGTAAAATGGTTGCTATATACAACATCCATACTATGACTTTCAGTCTCTTCCATCTAAAATGCACATACTTAGCATATGCAGTGCTTCACCATTTTGATGATAATGTCCTTTCCTAAGTACATGCACATATAACAATGTTGCCATATATGTTGGATGAATTGAACATGTTTATCTCTGTCTACCGTATGAAGTCTGGCATATTTTACTTGCTCGCACTTGCTGTTTTGGCAAAAACTTCCATTGTTCCAGTTTACAGGATGTAATCCCTACCTTATATAAATAAATCAATCATCTCATCTTATAAATCATGAATGTATTACCCATGAGTTATTGACCGAGTGGTTGGGATGGGAAGCAAATTAAGCAAAGTAATACCACAGTAATATGGATATTTGAAAGGGGATGCAATATCATCTATGCTTGTATTTTTTCCCCAACACAATAACAATCCCTCTGTTTGGGGCTTCTACTTTCAACATCCAAGCCCGATGCACCATTATTTTGCTACATATATATAGCATTTCCCCTTATATATAGCAAGGCATAGTCTCATTAGTCCTTGTAGTATAGGGAGGTTATGTTCACACTCAAGGCCGGGTTCATAATGTATTTATGTTTGTTCCTTGAATTTGGGTTGCATAACTCTGCTCGATAACGGATAATAATCTCAATGTCCTAAAAATATGCCACATTTATTATCTTAATTGACAATAGGCGTCCAATTATGTGTCTGTTTGGTTATCCCTTTTTTGTTCACATGCATTTCACCCCTCTCTATTAAATCAATGAAAATTTGTGAGAATGGAAGCATTTTCTATGACACTTAACTTGGATGACCAAAACATTATTCAAATTGCATTTCGGCAGCCATCTATCAAACCTTCTCGTTTGTTTTGCCTAAAAAACTGGAAACTGTTTTGGTGCCTTAACACATCCTGATGCAAACTGTTTGGTTGCAGACTCACTATCTTTTTTGATGCCATAGGCCTAATTTATATCATTTGTTGTTGTAGCCATACTACCTACACTCAACATCCAGCACATCATCTCGAAAGGTATAAATGCCTTTTGTCTCAACACCACTGGTTTTGAAGCAAGTTATGCATTGTTTCCTTTTATCTCATCATGCTAATTCATGTCATGTTAAACAAAATACTGCATAATTGCTGTAACTATTTGATGGATTTTTTTCCTATATCATGTCACTGTCTCAAATAAATATGAGTTCTGTTATTTATAAAACTTTGCTGCTGGTATATCATCATGGGCATTCTGTTCAATCATCGTTCTCATTACTACACTAACATAAAACCATATGGACAATGATACGATCAATTCGACTCATGATGGAAGCTTATGGAATGATGGGTTCGAGGATTTGCTTATAGACATGTTGGATGAAGACACCCTCATGGATAGAGTGAGGGGGGAGAGGATCACAAATAGTGATCATGTGAGACTTGCTGAAAAGTTGTCAGTCGTTGGCCCACGAAATTTCAATTCTGATCAAGTAAAAGGGAAACTTGCTCGTCTAAAGAGAAGACAACGTGAATTTATCGATCTTATGAAGCAAACGGGTTTGGGGTGGGACCCAGAGCGGAAGGCCCCAATTGCTAGGGAGGAACATTGGGCGAATGCCCTTCGGGTATGATATAAATTGTCGCATAAATCTCCTAGTGGTTGTTTATCTGAATTTCATCATTGTTTGTAAATATAATTTCAATATTAGGTGAAGCCATCATGGAAGAATTTCAAGACAATGGGATGCCCAAGGTATGAACAACTTTGCACCATATTTGGTTGTTCAGTTGCAACTAGGACAATGCATCGGGCTTCGACTGATCCAACACCAGACAGTGATGATGAGCAGTTGCTAGATGAGGAGATGCAAAATTGTGGTGGTTCGGTTACTAATCATGATGTGGATCCCTCAGGAGTTCCCCTGCAATCACCGAGAACATTCTCTGCTTCCTATGCTAGCGGATCTCGGAGACGACAAAGGGGGGGCCATGCAAGACGTAGAAATTCAAGCCCAAATGAGCAAGACCCTTGATGCTATTAAACGTAGTGCCGAAGCTAGGGTTAACGCTATGATGGAAGCGATGGAAAGCAGCAGGTCGAGGAAACGCAGTAAAAGGGACACTAGCATGGAGTCCGATGGAGCATTTGATCTCCAAATGCATTGCATGAAGTTGCTAGAAGAAGTACAAACTCCCCTACCTCCTAAGCAATTTAACAAGTGCTTCAACCGATTGTTGAGCACAAAAGTGCAGAGGTCGTTTGTGTCGATCTCGGAGAGTCGTAGGAGTCAGTGGGCTTGGAGTTTGCAATGATCGCCCTAGTAATCGACGCAAGGCCTATTTGCTCAGGATTCGTATTATGTCATTTCATTTTTGCATGTTTTTTATTTTGGACCCATCTGTTTGAGTTTGTTGCATTTCATACATTGCAACAAAGGACTTTGAGTTTCTGTAATCTTTTAACTTTTTATTCGTAGCGGATTGTGATGTTTCCTCATTTTGACACTATTAATATTATGCATTTTCGGTTTATGAGTTAACTTTTTCAATTCACATATGTTGTATATTTTTTTAATTGCACAAGTATTCCGCTTTCCATAATGGACAATTATAGTAGTTCAGAAGAAACTCGATCTATGGAGACGAACAGTGAGCTGGATGATACATGCTCAAGTAGGTCTCAAACTAGTGAGGCGGACGAGTTTATTGCTTTACACCCAACTAGTGGAGATGAAGCTGCAATGCAGGATGCGAACAGTGTTCACATGAT
Organism: Cyclocarya paliurus; assembly: GCA_029856935.1. Lineage (NCBI taxonomy): Eukaryota > Viridiplantae > Streptophyta > Magnoliopsida > Fagales > Juglandaceae > Cyclocarya > Cyclocarya paliurus. Next base: position 30,081,751 of record CM056956.1, on the reverse strand, counting down.
GTGGATGACAATGCATTTATCAAGAGGTCGGGTTCCAATTCCCCAACACAATATTGGGCTACGGGGGGATCAATATATTCAAGCAATACTGAATGGAAACCCCAGGACTTGCAAAGAGATGTTTCGTATGGAAGTGCCCGCATTCCGTTATGTGTGTGACCTCCTACGTATTCTCGTTGGCCATGCACAGGGTCAACGCATCGTTGGGGACCGCTTCCAACATTCAAGCAAAACTATAAACCGCCACGTGAAGACGGTGATGAGGGCCCTAGATCAGCTAGGGAGGACTGTCATTCAGCAAACACATGTAGATGGGGTCATCCTTACATTGCGGGAAACCTCCACAATTATCCATGGTTTGAGGTATGGATTTTATGGAACATTCTCATTCTTGTTAAAATCATTAGAGAATTTTATTTTTTTCATGATATAAATATCAGTATAGTGATTGGGGTGTGTTAAATGGTCATGGTTTTGCAGAAATGTCTTGGAGCCATGGATGGCACCATGATTGACGCGGTTGCACTAGCCAGACTGAGTAACGCATATAGAAATCATCATGGTCGAATTGCACAAAATGTCTTATGCTTATGTGACTTCGATATGAAGTTCACGTATGTATATTCTGGCTGGGAAGGAACAACCCATGATGCACAAGTCTTCCTAGACGCTTTGAGTCGAAATCGGAATCAATTTCCATGGCCACAACAAGGTATGTATTGGTTCCAAATTTTATTTGGAAATTGGGATTTCAATCATTCCTTGTTTGCTTCCTACTTTCAATAGACAATAATGTATCATTATCTGTAATTTTTTTATGTCTTTAGGATATTATTATCTTGTCGATGCCGCCTTTCCTTGCATTGAGAAGTTTATGCCGCCCTATCCACGAGAGAGGTATCATCGATCTTATCGTTATAGTGACCGAGTCTTCCGAGGCTATAAAGATTATTTCAATTTCCGGCATTCATCGATGCACAATATTATTGAACGCACATTCGCGTTATTGAAAAATCGGTTCCAAATATTGAATGCGATGCCTCAGTATCATCCTACCAGGCAAGGGATGATCGTTACCACATGTTGTACACTACACAATATTATTAAAATGGTGACGCCCAATGATGAGTTCATTCAGGCTGCATTGGCTCTGCAGTTTAATGAAGAGAATATAGCTGGGGAAGCAGACGCGGGCTCGACCTCTGAAGTTCTTGACATGTCCCATGAGTCAGCAAGAGCTATGGCAGCACAGAGGGATGGAATCGCAATTCCTATGTGGGCACATAGGAATGGACAATAAACGTGTTGTTGAAACCACACAATATGTTGATGGTTATTGTTGCATTTGAAGAAAAAAACTATTTGGTGTTTTCTGTTGCTGTAATTTCGGGATTGTATGAAATATGTTTGGTTTCATGGATGTTATTTGCTATAAATATAATGTTGGTTTTGTAGTTATCTGATGTTCTTTATGACTGATGTGTTCATTGACCTTCCGGTTACATAAATTAGACAAGTGGATGGGCCCATCCATATAAATTTATTAAAAATTAGAAAGTTCCATGATTCTGTCATAAAGGATAATTTTAATATTTCTTAAACTAATCTTTTTGACCTTTTACATCTAATCAGTTGTATAATATTATAATCTCAATTTGATCATGTAAATATTTATATGTGAAAAGAACTTTCATGGGGCCTAGTTAAGTGCTAGAAGTGTGACAAGCACTAATCTTAGAATTTGAACCTAGAATAAAAAGAACGTTGTTTTTTCTATAGGATACATTGATAGAAAAAATATGCCTCAAGGACCAGAGCGACGATGACTTGTACAAGTACACTACTAAGAGCATTAGTATTGGATTGACCATTCTATTCTTCAAATTTGGACCAATATGTAACTTTTTCACTTTTAGCTAATTATTCAAAAGTTGAAGTCTACATTGGATTAGTCATCACACTCTATAATAATAAAAATATTATTATTTTTTATTATTTATATTTTTTAATTAATTTTTATTTTATTTTCATAATCTTCAATAACCTCCAACAATTATATTCATTTTCATTTTCACAATCCAATAATTTATAATATAATAATCTCATATGTATATAGATGGTAAAATCTCATATGAATAAAAATATCATATCTATAATATAATAATCTCAAAAAATACTTTTAGACTTGCTATAGTTCTTTTCATATTTGAAAAGAAGAATGGATTTACTGTAACTTATATCTTGGATGAAAACAATTTAGCTAATTCAATGTGGAGCAAATATGGATAATTTTTGCTAAATTTGAAGATGAAAAGGCATTTGGCTAATCCAATGCCAATGCTCTAATATTTTACTTGTGAACTAATGGTTTTCGGTAACAACATACAACAACCCATGGACTTGTCAAAAGTTGCCATATAAGTACAACTTCGGGGGATTAATTTTGGTGCTCAGTAGCATGACATAATTATTTAATGTAGCATTAAATAATTTACATTATCATTGACTTTTACAAACTTAATACTAGACAATAATGTAATAAATAAAACCCAAAATGCAAGTAAGGCACATTAGTACTTCTTCTTCATTGTTTGGAATCTTGCATCTTCAATTTTTGCACGTTCATCAACTATCCTTTCATTCCTTCGTTCTACTAATTCTAGGGTGCGCTTGCAACAATCTGGAAGCGACATTGCCATATCAACCCATTGGAAAAATGCACACTGGTTTTGACCTTTATAATATCGACAGTTAAAAAACCGCCGACCAAAACTTTTGGGGTTGCCGGAGGTGCGGAGTTTGGAGGGAATACCACAATAACATAGAGGTCTTCGTCCCAACACCAGCTCATCTTCTACCCTCATAGGGTGAGGCCAGTTTATGGACACACCGCTACTACTTTCCATAATTCTTGCGAAGAAAGTCAAAATAACAAAGTAATTAAACACTAGACTACTTTAATAGCATTTCTGTCAAAAGAACATAAAAAGAAACAGTCAAAAGAAATGCGGTATTTCCAATCAAAATTGATTGGAAATATTATCATAAAAATTTCTTCATTGATCTATCCAGTTATGATTTCAAGGCCTAAATCTCCAAAAACAGCTCACATTTTCATTGCATAAATAAGGGTATGAGAGTACTGAAATGTAAATGCAACATCCAGATCTACCCCTATAAAGTCAAGGATCGTATATATGCTACAATTACAAGATTAGGAAGAGGGGTATATATATATATATATATATATATATAATGGGCAAATTAGATGCATTCACAGAAATAAAGGACCAGTGCATTCAACCACTGTTCCACCCATGAGCCATTATAATTTGGTCCATTATATCTCGAATGTCCTGACCAAAACAACAAATACGCACGATGAACTCTTCGTGCGAATTTCAAATAAGCCTCGGGGCCGTTGTCAATCAAGATCAAAAGCATTGTTTCTCTAAAGACGATGAAGTGCAATTAATAACGATCTTTCAAGAAATTCGAAGTGGGTAAAACTGATTTAAGAGAAAATATTGCAAATGGAGGAAGAACATCTGAGGCACAATTGATAAGCCATCAATTGTGTCCTCAACCCAACAGAGAGCGAGATCAATGCATGGGTTGCAACATGTTGATTTGAAAAGAAGGAGGCAAAAGATGAATGTAAATGCATATGGTAAAATACTGATGGTTGTGGTTGGAAAGACACAGAGTAGAAAAATGGCACAAGAACAAGTGAATATAAAACTCAACAACGACACCATCTTCAACTTTTGGCACAAAATAAGATCCACACGATTTTAAGTGTTAATCGAAGGAGGATCACAAACTGCAATGGGGATGTGAAACTGGGTAAAGGAAACCCTAATTACTTACTTGATAGTATTTTTAGGAGACGATGAAAACGGCACTGCAATTTGCCCGTACTTGACTTCGCCGCTACGAGCTTTGCAAAAATTGACAACGAAGTGCCTTGATCGGGAGATTGAAGTCCTTGGGTCATCTCTGCCAAGCTGGGGAGGGTGCAATGGGGCAGACACCCCTTTCGTTCTCAGAACTCGAGGGTTCCGAGGAAAGAAGTGTTTTTTTTTGCCTTTACTCGGTGGTAGCTGTAGACCTTCCCACGACAGGCAGTATGATGAGACAGCTAGTGGGACCCATGTCTTCTTCCAGAATTCCAATAAAATGTAAAAATTCTCATTTCATCTTTACTTCCAAACACATCTAACTGTGGGACCCACAAAATTTTTAAAACTCCATCTAAAATTTCAACTCTTATCTTCACACTATTTACAAAAATTTTTACAATTTTTGTCTCGTCTCACTCCCCAAACCAGCCCTTAGAGCAATGAACTAAGTGCAACACAACTGGCCACCATATCCAATGGTGGCAACACAGTCCATTCGGCGGGTTGTGAAAAACTATCATTTAAAACGACTTTACCTTTAGATCTTTAAAAATTGTTGGTATGGGTAGAGACCAATTTATTGATATTATAACTTAATGTTTTTATTTTTATAGCGTTGTTTTAGGCCTCGTTTGTTTTCGAAGATGAGATGAGTTAATATTAAAGTTAAAAATTTAAATAAAGTATTGTTAGAATATATATTTTTTAATATTATTTTCATTTTGAGATTTGAAAAAATTGAATTGTTTATTTTATTTTATGTTGAAATTTGATAAAGTTATAATAATTAGATGAGATAAGATGAGATGGATTTGAAAAAATTGAATTGTTTATTTTATTTTATGTTAAAATTTGATAAAATTATAATGATTAGATGAGATAATATGAGATAGATTTAAAAAAATTAAATTGTTTATTTTATTTTATATAAAAATTTAAAAAAATATAATGATAAAATTGAGATAAGATGAGATATTTTTTAAAAACAAACGAGACAATTGCAATGCGATATTTGGTTGGAAAAGTCCACTTGTCTTATATATTTATGAGCATTGTCTTTCAATGAAATCCTCGATTAATAAAAGAAAAAACTTTGGACTTGGTAGTGTTTTATTTATTCTTACAGTAACGAGCTTCCGAGAATGCTAATAGCCCTTGGGCCAAGGCCGAATGATACCACCCTTGATCCTTAAATCTAAAGATCATGACATCTATGGTTAGAGTTCAATCACCATCCCTTAAAAAAAAATGTAGTCATCATTCTAATAATATTCATTTATTTTTTATTTTAACAAATGTGTTGGAGATAAGAATGATAAGTAGAATAAGTGGAAAAAAAATTGCTAAATAAAAAAATAAATAAAAGAGCTTCATAGAATTAGTTACAAAAATAGGCTTCAGCGTGGCCCACGTAATCAACTGGTCAAAAAATTTGGATCGGGACGCAGGACTGGTAGTTTAGAATCTTGGGTTGGGAGCCGTTTTTTTATTTTTTTAACCGCGTTGGGACTTGGGAGCATTTGAGGTGGAAGTAGTGGCGACCTGTCAGACTCGGATAAGGGTTGCGCGATGGCATGACGTGATCGAGGCGCCGGACCTTCCCCTTCACATTCACATTTACAAAAATATCCTCCTCTTGTTTCCACTTTCCAGTAGTCTTTTGACCTTGTTGAACTTCAGAATTCCTAACTCGCCAAGTCGGTGTTGGCGCACATCCCCGTGTTACAAATGATAATTATGGAGAAGACAACAAACCAACAGCTTAGATGACATAAATTATAATATATGTATACAGACTTATGCATACACACATCCAATTTCTGTTTTGTTATCCAAGAAAGGTTCCTCTGCTAACTTTGGGGAGGCTCTCGTTGATGGCTTCTGTTTAGCTCCGCCCCTCCTGTATCTGTATGTCCCGTCTCATTCCTTTTCCCTTCGGTTGATAACAATTTGTGTGGTTTTTGGGTATGCAGTTTTTCTGCTACTGGAACTTTTACCGAATAGTTTTATGCTCTTCTTTTGGTGCTACCTGCTACGTATGAGGGGGATGCTTAGGTAATAGTGATCGGTTTTACGAGCAGTTAAAAATTCTTAACATGAAAGCTTCGCACTTTTGGGTTATAATATGGAGCCAGTTTTTCTTTGCCAACTGCTCACTTGCCCATTAGGATACTTATGTGGGTGTAATTCGTTCTTGGATTGGGTATGGGTGCGGCTCAGAAGGTCGCATGTTTACATTGAAACTGCAATTTACTTTGAGAGATTTATCTTTTTTGGCTGTTCGATGGAAGTTTGGGGTGTGAGTGCGGATTTGATTTGATGGAACTGTAGTAGACAACAAGAGGAATTATCAAATGTGTTCAGAAAGTTTCTTAGGTTCTTTACTCGAAATGATAACACATTAGCAAATTTGAGAAAGGTGTGGGCTGAGTGGAGGTGGTGTTATCAAATATAGTGGAGACATGGTTGAAATTGAGGTTCACCTATTATGATACCATGATAAATTTCCCGTTATTCCCAAAATTTGATCCAATAGGAAAGAGTGGATTTGATCCTTTAATTCTATCAGATGAAATGTAATGAGTTTTACTAATTCTGAAGACCTTCTGGTCACGAAGTTCAATTTTTTAGTTCCTTTATGGTTTTTAATTTTGCTAAACTTATATTTCAGATTTTGTTTGACCAGAGCTAATTTGTGTGTAGTGAGTCTTTGTTGAGTCAATTGGGGTTCATATGCTTCGTATGGAATTGATCACGATGCTGTATGGAGCTCAAAATGGCTGTATCCTGCTTTTACAGTATCACATGCTATATGAAAAACTTATGCCTTTGAGTACGTGAGCATTCCGAGTGTTTTGAGTATTGAAGCACCCCTAGCTTATAGATAAACCATGCAAAAATAAAATGATATTATTCACTTGTTATGCTAGAAAACTAGGGAATTTTTTATGTGGCAAAAGAATTGGCCAATTTGAGAACAGAGATTCAAGACAGTTAGATATTTTAAAATTTTTTATTTTTGAACTAGGAGCTCTGGAACAGAGAGGAAATGGATTCCATCTCTCCATTAAAAGGATTTCAAATATGATTTATTCTCTTGGTAGAGGCTTGTATCCGATGGGCCGGGAGACCTGTTGGAATTTGCAAAGTGTTGAACAGATATACATAATTGGAGTAGGACAAAATAGTTTAAGCTTTTGAATTGAAGTGATATCCAAAAGTATTTCAAGGTGTCATTGAAAGGCTTTTCAAGTGTCAATCTCCCTAATGATAAAACCTTATAGATGGCAGATGCTATGATTGATAAGAAATTAGGACCATATTGCCGGAATTGAGTCATGTTGGACCATATGGCATTGACATGCACAAATGTTCTAGATTCATGCTACTTTTGCATCATGCTTGGGATCTTGTATGTCAATGCCATACATGGACGCCCAAAGTTAGACCCCCTACCCCCTTGGGTGTGATGGGCAGGGCTGTATTGAGCCGAGTTCTGGTGAGTTGAGGCTGTCCAAGCTAGGCTCGAATATTAAATAGTCCTAGCTCGAGCTCAGCTTGTATAAGAGTTGAGCTCTAATATTCAGCTCATGCTCAAGCTCGAATAGTAATCGAGTTAAGTGCTTAATCAAGTTCAGCTCAGCTTGACTCTTTTGGAGAATTTTTTAAAGTTTCTTATTTTCTCAATTTAAAAATAATAAATAATAAGTAAATTAAATAATTAATGAAATGAATCAAAATTGCAAATTTCACGTATTAGTTGAATATCAAAAATATACTAATGCAATATTACATTTTGTACTTATAATTATATTTATTTATTTTGATAAGTCACTTATAATTATATTTATACTTAATATTGATATGCATTCACGCATATATGTAATTTATATATTTTTGTTATATATTTCTACTTCATATCTAATTTGCTATATACATATAATATGTACATTTATATAACATATTTTTTCTAATATAGATATGTGTGTGTGTGTGTGTGTGTGTGTAATATATGCGAGTGAGCGAAAAAAAAAAAAAAAAAACGAGCGAGCTTACAAGTCGAATTGAATTCTATACAAGCTGGGTTGTGAACATTAATCGAGTCGAGTTGAGTTTTATACGAGTTGTATCGTTCAATAATTGATCATGTTCACAAATGGGCTAATTTTAATAAACGAATCGAGTGCAAGTCGAGTTTAATCAAATCGGATTCAAGCTACTGGTCGAGTAGCCTGTTCAGATTACATCCCTAGCGATGGGAAGGTTTCCAATGTAACTCTCCCTCCCACCCTACTCTTCCACAAGCTTTGTTCCTAACTGGTTCCTGTTTATAGTTACAATGGCATCTTTACCTTGACTAGCAAAATCTTTGTTTGGAATATTTTGGGTGAACAATGCTCATTATGGTAACCTGATTATGTTAATGACAAACAACAGTCATCATGGTTGTTCTGATTATTTGGACTAACCACTATATATGCTGGTTGTCTCAAGAATCAGTATTTGCTTTGCAGGCTCCCACTAGTTAAAAGACATTATGATGAGTAATGTTATAGACGATGATGATTCATTCACAAAGCCCCTTGGAAGACAGTCTGTGCTTTTCTATGGCGTGGGGCACATGCTCAATGACATCACTGCTGCCTGTTGGTTTACTTATCTCTTATTGTTCCTGACAGAAATTGGACTTTCTCCTAGGTATATATACTATTACCTGTTCAGCGGTTTGATGATCACATTACAGTTGTGATATGTTTTCCCTTTAATTCTAGCTTGGCATGCCGAGAGTATGTGTATTCTTGTTATGTTGTTCAAGCATAGAATTTATCCTAGGTAATGCTGTATTTGGTAATTAGGGATTATGAGGTAAAGGCTGCACATGGTATTTGTAAGAATAAATATAGTATGTGCCAAACTTGAACTCTTTGTGTGTGCAGCATTGAGAATTGTAGGTTGTTGATAAGAATATGTTTTCTAAAGAAATTTATGGTTGTAGTGTGTTCTTCCTTATTTATTACCATAAATAGGTATAGCCCAATACACAGGGAGTATACAAGCGAAAATACCTACATACAACGACTAACAGGAAAGAGAAAACTGGAACTACTTATAAAAAAAAAAAAAAGAGAGAGAAAATTGGAACTAGAAAACCTCCAACAACTCATCACCGTTCATTACAATGGCCTTAACTCATAGACGTAGAGTTTTAAAGAAAAATTCCCTAAGTTCTTCCATCGATCGTTCTTTATCTTCAAAACATCTCCTGTTCCTTTCTAGCCAAAGACACCACATCAAACACCAAGGGATCATTTTCCAAATTGCTTTAAAAGGTAGACTCCGCCCAGCATACTTCCAGCCAGCAAGTAAATTAACAACCTGCTTTGGCATCACCTAAGAAATACCCAGCCTTCCAAAAATAACATTCCACAAACTTTTAGCCACCTCACAATGGAGAAACAAGTGATTAACCGATTCGCCATCGTTCTTGCACAGTAGCACCAATCAACAATACAAATCCCACGCTTCCTTAGATTTTCTATAGTCAGAATTTTATCATGAGACACAAGCCAGCAGAAGAAAGCTACCTTATTCGGCACTTTAACTTTCCAAATACTTTTCCAAGGGAAATCGCATACACCGTGGCAGGATAATATGTGGTTGTAGGAATGGACTGAGAATCTGGAATTTCGTTCATGAATCCACAACGAACCATCTACAATTCCTTGTACAATCTTCAGCTCGTATAATCTGCTGAGAAAATCTGTGGATTCCTATTTTCTATGCTTTATTTTTCTAATATATGTGGAAGACATTAAATGTCATATCCAGCCTTTACAGTGAGTTGGCAAATAATACCGCAAAATATTCTGTATTGAAACGGATCACAAAGCAGATTATACTTACACGCACACACATGGAGGAATTGTTTTAGGACTAAGATTTTCATGCAATAGGAGAAACAGTTTCGAATGATAGATTATACTTTTGCTTGATGCAGTCTCATTATAATGTCCAAAACTTGCTACGTAAATGTATTTTTTTGCTGTTGTTCAACCCATGTTATGAGGTGGTAATATGCAAAAGAGCACAATATCCATGGTAGTAGAACTGTTAGAAACCATCAGTCCCCTTTGCTCAAGCCATCAAAGAGTGGCCACAGTATATATTCAGCATATAGTATTCTGTGGTGCCTATGGAAGGAGAGAAATGACCAGTCATTTGAAGACAATGAGCATTCATTAGTAGAACTTAGATTATTTTTTGTCAGCAATCTTTTTCTATGGGCCACAGCATAGATTTTCGTGGCCTCAATTTTCATGAATTTCTTGTTTCTATTTCCTCTTCCTAAATACATGTTACCTTTTGTATACCATCTTGTGTACTTGGGCGATGCCTATTCATATCAATATAATCGTTTACTTATAAAAAAAAAATATAGATTCAGCATATAGTAAGAAACAACAACAACCCCACTCCCAAGTGCTGCCCTAAACTTCACCTAGAAAGGATACAAAAACAGAAACAAGCACCAAAACATAAATTAGAAACTAATGGGGGCTCCAAGGATTCTAGCATAAGAGCTTTCTATACAAACCAGGCTCTAGTACAATGTTAGAGACTGTCTGGGAGTCCATGAACAATTTATGTCAAGCACACATTTATAACACTAACAAATAACTTTTTGATTCCTTACATTTTGGTCAGAACTGTTCCTGAATTGGGTTATTAGCTATTTCTGAGTTTCCTGCATTGACTTTTGTTTACCTCGTGGTATATTATTTTTTAGCCCCAGTAATATTTTTGTTTTCCTTTTTTTGACATCATCATGCTATTTATTTCACAGGGATGCTGCTACAGTCATGCTTTCTGGTCAAATAGCTGATGGAATCACAACCATATTTGCTGGTGAACTGGTACTTTGAAACTAAATACATTTCCTTGTCTGGACTCAAATCTTTTTATGCTAATAATTACTTGACAAGTTATTGTAATTAAAAGTACTTGAATATTATGTCTATCTTATGCATTTCTGGTCCAGTCTTTGTCTGGACTAACGTTCTGGTATTAATTTTTTTAAATAACTCTGGGAAGTTGAGATTTTTTAAGTTGATATTCTGCCAGAAAACATTTTAGATGGCACTCTTTATTTGTGAATGTTATTGTGACTTGTAATTTGAAAGAACTTGTGCTTTTACTTCTAGCACAAGATTATAAAATAAATAAAGGAATTAGCAAGCACCTTATCTAACCAGTACTTGGATCTGCAAGGTAATTTGCACGTATGCATCAACTGAAGCTCCTCTGCTGGGTTTAATTTGGTTAACACAAAACCAAATGGTATCTTTAACAAGCTATTGTAAAGACATGTAATTCAGCATTTCCATGTATGTCTTTTCCCTCCTAATGTTGACAGAAACGAATGGAACATTATATATTTTTCTAATTAGTTATCGTGTACCTCAAGAGCAGTCTTCATATATGCAAACATTTCTAGAAGAAAGTACGGCAGTTATCATGTCTGGGTGCTACATTTTCATTTCCTACACTTTGCTGTATGCAAATATTGTAATTGCCTGGGTTTTGATACCCAGTTATTTTATCTCCTAGATAATTGAAATTAGAATTCTAGAAATTTTTTTTTTCATTAAAACTTTACACCTTTTTTAGGTGTTATCTCTTGTATACCCCCTGTGTTCCTGGGCTATGCCTATTCGTATTAATATAATTTAACCGTTTACTTATAAAAAAAAAAAAAAACTTTGCACTTTTTTTTGTTGGAAGGGAATTGATACTTTGCTTACTGGAAATCATTTTTCTTGATCTTGTTTTCTTGATAGATAGACAGGTTTGGACATTTCAAAATATGGCATGGTGCAGGATCTGTTTTGGTTGCAATTTCATTTTCTTCTGTCTTTGGTGGTTGCATTCCTTGTAAGATCTTTGCTACCTCTTCATCGACGTTACGAACTGTTGGCTACAGCTTGTTTGCAGCGATCTTCAATGTAGGTTGGGCTGCTAGTCAGGTTTCACACATGTAATCACCTTCTCAATTTACAATATTCCAGTTGAAATATGCAAATCATCATTTCTAGCTATGCTTCTGGGATAAGCAAAAGCGAAGAAGCACTACTGCCACTCCTTTTAGTGGTTTTTATGCTGTGAACCTCATAATTTTAGGGTATCTAATTGCAACCTAACATGTGATAAGCTAATCGGTAAAATCTATTTACCTTTACTCTTTGTGGCTTTCTTGTACATATGATGGGACGAGCCTGAAAATTTGAGTATTTTATGAAAGAAGGATTGCATAAATTTCAAAAGAGGGGAATTTATGGAAAATCTTTGTAGAATGGAGGCACCATTGAAAAATTTATCCTGCCCTTGGAAATGAAAAAAGAAGAAACATGATTCCTTCAACTTGAGCATTTTATCACTTATGCTATGAACCTTAACTGTGTATTGAAGGTCTATGGTGAATTGCATCACACTAAGTTCAACAGGTAGAGTGGTGCTGACAAGCTGTCGCAATGCTTTTACAATGGTCAGCTCCTAACTGAGTAAATGCACTTGTCTTATGTTGTTACGTAGTGCCAAAAAAAAGGTGTTCATTTCTTCTTCTGTTTTTTTTTTTTCAATTTTCTTTTTGAAGGTTGCCAACCTCACCTTATACGCAATTGCTCTAATTGTCTTTGCTGTCACTAAAGCAGAAACAAATGCTGATGTTGAAAATCAGGTACATTTACTAAATGAAGTTTCAATCAATTATCACGAACTCTCTTCTGGATTATAATCATAGTGCTTTCCCAAATGAGCAGTACCGCTGGATTGCATACTTTTCAATTTTCTTTGGATGCTGCTTCGTGGGCATATTTCTTCTTGGGACGAAAGAGCCGAGGTCAGATTAATATTCTTAACCAATGAAGTTTATAGGGAGTGTTTTGTGTCAAAGTTGGTCTGAATACCTCTTTCCATTGTTTTCCTTCATTTATATAGAAAAGGGTTACAACCAATGCTCAGTGATTCCAGCGCTTAATTGCTGCTGGTTTTACTGTACCTGTTATCTCTACTGTACACATTATCTATTTACACGTTAAGTCTATTTATAGCCAAGCTATTTATCTGCTATACTATCTAGATATAGAAAGCATCTCTGTAAAAGCATCTCTATAACAACCCCCCTCAAATTGATGCTGGTGGACCAAGAAGCATCAATTTGTCAACCAAGAACTGATGCCGATGCCGAGAAAGAGCTTTAGTGAATATTTCTGTAGTTTGACGTTCAGTGGAAATGTGAGGGAGAGTAATCATATGTTTGTCAAAGGATTCACGTATAGAATGGCAATCGACTTCGATATGTTTCTTATGCTCATGGAAGACAGGATTAGTGGTGATTTGAAATAGCACTAGTATTATCAGCATGAAGAAGAGTGGGATGTAGCTGAGGAAAACCGAGTTCACCCAATAACCCACGAAGCCATGTGATCTCAAAGCATGCGGAAGACATAGCACGATACTCAGACTCAGTAGAGGACTTGGAAACTCTATCTTGCTTCTTACTCTTCCAAGAAATGAGTGCATTGCCTAAGAACATGCACCAGCCAATAACATAGCGACGAGCATCTGCACATCCGGCCCAATCAACATCACTATACCTCACCAACTGTAAGAAAGATGCTTTAGGAAAGAACAACCCACTTGTAGAGGTGCCCTTCAGATATCGGATAATGCTACGGATAGCAACTAAATGAAAATGTCGGGGAGCCTGCATAAATTGACTAACTTGTTGTACAGCAAAAGAAATGTCAAGACGAGTAATCGTCAAGTAGTTCAGACTCCCAACAAGCTACCGATACAAGGATGGACCTAATAGAAGCTCCCCTTCTTCCTGACGAAGCTTAAGATTTACCTCCAATGGAGTAAAAACAGAGTTATCCGATTGGAGACCACCCAATGAAATAATATCCTACGTGTATTTGTGCTAGTGTAACAATGTACCATTTGAAGTAAGCTGTACCTCAAGGTCAAGAAAGTACTGCAGGGGACCAAGATCTTTCATGTGAAAAGAGGCCTTGAGATACTATTGTAATTGCTTAATTAACTCAGTATCGGAGCCAATAATCACAATGTCATCGACATATACGAGAAGCAATACGATTCCTGCAGAAGTCTTGCAAAGAAAAAGAAAGGAATCAAAATGACTCTGAGTAAAATGAAAAGTAAGCAGGTTAGAGCTAAATTTGTCAAACCATGCACGTGGAGCCTGTTTCAGTCCATACAAGGATCGGCGTAGCCAACAAACCTCTGAGGAAGGTGTAGCAAACATGCCAGGAGGTGGAGACATATAGATTTCTTCCTTCAAATCCTCATGTAGAAAAGCATTCTTCACATCCATCTGCAGGAGAGACCACCCTTGTGACGCAGCACGTGCCAAGATAGTTTGTACAGTAGTCATTTTGGCAACAGGTGCAAATGTTTCTTCATAATCAATACTATTGATTTGGAAGGAAAAACTCAATATTCCAATATATTTCGAATTATGATTACATTCTCCTCTGTATATAGATGATAATACTCATCTATTTTAGGGATATTTACAACTTACCTAGGAAAGAATCAAAACTACCTAAAACAGAAAACTATAAATATGGAAACTCATATCTACGGATTTGGTAACAGACTACCAAATCCCCTAAAATCATGGGATAGGAAAACATGATCTGTCAGCTGTAGATCTCCTCAATCTTAGCCCCTAACAATGCTGACAGATCATCAAATTAAATCTCCCTATAATTCTACAAATACCATACTCCTGTCAGTTCCCAAGAACTACAAGACGAGCCTTATATCTGTCCAGTGAGCCATCAGCTCAAAACTTGACTGAGTACACCCATTTACAACTAATAGGTTTGACATCAGAAAGACAAATTATAAGGTCCCAAGTGTGATTGTCTTGAAGAGTTTGGATTTCCTCTTGCATGACCTGCGGCCAACACGCTTGGGTGGATGCTTGGGTATAAGAGTGAGGACCAGAAATAGTGTCGAGAGTGGCAGTAAGCAAGATGTGAGGAAAATCATACCATTCTGGTGGATGTGTAACCCGAGTGGAGGGCCGAGATATAGGAACCGCAGAATCAGATGACAGATCAGTGTCTGGAAGGGGCGTTGAAGAAGGGGGAAGATGTCGATGATACACCATACCTGGTTGAAATCGCTTAATAGAAGAAGACATGTCATCAAAAGCGGGAAAAAGAGTAATAGGAGGATCAAAAATAACCTAAGACTGAAAAAAATATTGATTTTAAAAAAAAAATCACATTCCGTGAGATTCAGAATTTATTTGCATGAGCATCATAACAAACAAATCCTTTCTGAGTAGGACTATATCCCATAAAAGCACACGTGACAGACTGTGCAACAAGCTTAAGACGCTCAACAAATGGCAGATGAACAAAACAAACACACTCAAAGGTATGAAAGGATTGATACTCAAGAGATATGCCAAATAATCGAAAATAGGGAGAACCATAATCGAGAATACTAGTAGGCAAACGATTAATCAAATAGACAGCAGTAGATAAAGCTTCTACCCAAAACTTAGAAGGTACAGAAGAATCAATCAACAAAGTATGGACGACATCTAAGAGATGACGATTTTTACGCTCAGCGACTCCATTTTGTTAAGGAGTATAAGAACGCTAGGAAATGACCCCCTTTTGCTAAAGACAAGTTTGAAAAGAATGAGACATGTACTCCCCCCTGAGTCGGAGCGTAAAGTTTTGATACAAGTACTGAACTGTGTCTCAACAAGCGCAACAAATTTTTGAAAGACATAAAACACGTCAGCTTTAGAATGGAGAAAATATATCCAGGTGAATCGACTATAATCATCGATAAACGTCACAAAATAACAATACTGACAATGAGAAATAACAGGACTCATACCCCAAACGTCAGTATGCACAATTTCAAAACAGTTAGAAGCACGACTACCATGCGCAGGAAAAGGTAAAGTTTTACTTTTACCAAGACGACAAGTAGCACAATCAAAAGATACAGGAGAAGAAGAAAAGGAATCTTTATTGTCCAAAAAATCATGTTTCATAAGATGAGTCAAGACAACAGAATTAGGATGACCTAATTTCTTATGTCAGACTTCATTAGTATTAGTAGTTGCCGTACAAGCAAGAGAAACAACATTAGGAATAGAAAATTGTAAGGAAAATAAACGTCATATCTTAGGCCCCTTCGCGATCACCGTCCCTGACACCCGATCCTGCACAAGACAACCACCACGAGAAAAGTGAATATCACAATTATTCTCTACCAATTGTCCAACAGAAATCAAATTGGTAGACAATCCAAGAGAGACAAAAACATCACGAAATGAATAGCCCAAATTACCAGCAACAGTAATAGGAAGAGTACTGCCATCAGCGATCTGAATATTTTGCCTGCGTCTATACTTAGGAACACCATGGAGCCCCGTCGTATTACCAGTCATATGATTAGAAGCGCCCAAATCAACAATCCAAGAAGTTGAGTTAGTACTCATACCTTGCATGCCTAAAGCCGTAAAAGCATATACAATCATCTGTTGGACCATTGCTGGTGTGAGAACAGATGAATCAAAGCTTACAGTAGGTGGCGCAGGAGAAGAAGAAGAAGAGGACTGTACAGGAGCCTGAAAAGTTTGGGATTGGCGATTTTGAGGCCGTACTCGACCGTCTTTGATGATATGGCCCTCTTTCTTGCAGTAGTTGCAAACTTTCTTAGGACAGTTGCGAACGATATCACCAAATTCCTTGCAACTGAAACATTGTAACTTGTTCCTTCCTTTCCCTTGTGCTGCATAGGCTACATTCACAGTCTCAGAAAAGACCTTTTCAGAAGTCATACCCATCTGAGTGGATAACCGGTGTTCTTCACGCAACAAATCTCCCAAACAAATATCCAAAGAAGGAACCGGATTACGGTTCAACAAACCAGCTCGAACGGGCTCAAATTCGGTTCGAAGCTTCATTAAAAACTGATCGTGTTGACTCTCAGCATGAACTACTTGAAGAGCCGCGAGTGTCGTAGTGGGAACCTTAGCATGAACAATGGCAGAAAACTCCCACCAAAGGTTAATAAAACCATAATAAAATTGTGCGATAGGTAAATTGCCTTGACTATAATTACTAATTTCCAATTCTAATTGGAACTTCCGAGCACTATGATCTTGGTGATAAATACGGTGAAGATAATCTCACATAGCCTGAGCCGTAGTAAAACAGCGAAGATTGGTCACAAGGTGAGACTCAATCGTCCCCAATAGCCAAGAGATTACTTTGGCATCCTTGACCTCCCATTGAACAAATTCTTTTTCATTAGTGAGAATTTTAACAGAATTATCAATATGATTTGATAATTCTTTTCCTTTCAAAAACATCTTAAACTGAAATTCACACGTAGGAAAATTCTTTCCAGTAAAGCGAACAATAGTATTTTCAATAGGCATGATGAAAAACACTTGAAATATGCTCACGTAGTCAATCAAATAAGCGGCAAGCCTAACTCAAATTAGGACCAAAATAAGCCAAAACTGAAAAAGAAAGTCCCAAAGTCACGGTAACAAGGGGGGCCCAAGGTCCTAAATAAGTCTACACCCAAAATAAAGGCTCAAAGTCATGAAAATAAAAGGCACTTCTGTTACCCAAAGTCACGAAACAAGGGGCCAAAGTCACGAAATAAAAGGCCCAGACATGTAAATTGAAGGAAACTTCGATACCTGCCCAGAAAATTTCGGAGAACCACCCAAAGAGAGCCGACTGCAACACAGCCACCCAGAAACTTTCGGACCGCCACAAAAATCTCCATAGAAACTACCGAAATTGCCGAAACTACCCAGAGATCTGCCGACAAGCACCAAACTGCACTGCCCAGAACAGGATCATGGCAAACCATCCCACAGAACCTGCCGACAGCCTCAAAACCACCAAGGTGACGATCCCACAAGTCGGAACTCAACAGATGTGTGAGAAAACACTCACCACAAACTTAGAAACTTACCAACGTGCGAGAACAGAGAAGGAAAACAATTCCTACTGACACAACTCAGAAACTCTCAAGGATAAAGATCACAAAGAAACGATAATCAGATTAAAAGCTCTGATACCATGTCAAAGTTGGTCTGAATACCTCTTTCCATTGTTTTCCTTCATTTATATAGAAAAGGGTTACAACCAGTGCTCAGTGATTCCAGCGCTTAATTGCTACTGGTTTTACTGTACACGTTATCTCTACTGTACACGTTATCTATTTGCACGTTAAGTCTATTTATAGCCAAGCTATTTATCTGCTATACTATCTAGATATAGAAAGCATCTCTGTAAAAGTATCTCTGTAACTTTTGATGGTGCTTTCTTAATGTAGCAGGAAAAAGAAAAGGATTTCTCACCTTTGTTTTGTAGATGAGCTCCTCATTGTGACCCTATTGTCCCATGATTTTTAATATAATATCATTCTCTACTTTGTGTGTTTAAGAAGTGGAAACCGAATACAAGTGTAATTTCCTGTTATATTTGTTGCCCATGAACCTAGATTAATGAGGCCCTCTTGTTTTAAGACTACATATGTAATTAAAAGTGTAGGTATTTTATGATGCATTTGGTAAGAAACTAGCTGTGAGAAATCGCAACAACAACTAACCATAAATTTTCATGATGTTTCAATTAAGAATTAGACAAACATTCATTGTGCGGGTTGAACCCCACGGTCCACTCTGAAGACGATCATGCCTGTACACGACTTGATTACAGCAGTCATTTGTTTTCTTTTGCAGATCAAAGGTAGGAGTACAAGGAAATAGCCATGCGAGGATTTCTTGGGCATACTGGTTCAAGAGGGCTCTATATTATGAAGTTGCTCTTGTTTATGTGCTCACCAGATTAGTAACGAATATTTCACAGGTCAGCATGTTCTTGCGTAGATGTTCTCATTTTAAAAACTGGGAAAGCATGTGTGAAACTTAAGTTTACTTTTTGTAACAACATATGAGATGTTATTTTTGGGAATATCTTCAGCCTCCAAGAAGAGAAGTCCCTTGAAAGGGACTTCCTTCTTGGAAAATCATTCCCAGTTGTGATTTGCCAAATTTGTTGAGCTACCTTTGTAGTTCTGATATAAAGATGGCTTCTTGTGTTCAGGCATACCTTGCATTCTATGTTATTAATGATCTACGAATGGCCCAATCAGCTAAAGCTCTGGTATGTACACAAACCTTGTCAAAATCTAACTTCTTTCAATCTTATACCATTTTGGAAAATAATGCAAGGCTGATTCTTTTGTCAAACTAATGGGAGCAGGTTCCTGCCTTAATCTATATTTGCAGCTTCATCATATCTATGATTCTACAGGTTCCCTTATGAAATTCAGTTCTTTGGTTGAATCTGATTCATGCATATTCTTTTTCTTTGTCTTTTCCATACATATTCTTTGCTTTATTGATATCTAATCTCCACATTGCAGGAAATTGCATGGACTGGCCAACGCCTGAAGGCCTATTATTCTGCCGGAGGCATTCTTTGGATATTTTGTGGTGCAGCAATCCTTCTCTTACCTAGAAGCATGAGTGCTTTCATGTACTTTATTTCAATATTTATTGGAATTGCAAATGCTTTGATGACGGTATGATCGAATATTCTGTTCCATCAATGTTTTACTCTTTTTTTATAAGTAACAAGAAAATTTATTGACAAGTAAATAGGCATAGCCTATTTAAGAAGGTGAAATAAGTGAGATTAAAAAAAATAAAAAAGTACATAAACAAATAAATAAAAGCGTTGTCCTGCTAGTTTATAGAAACCCTCAACTATACTTGTTGATTTGAAATTGGTCATAATAAGTCAATAAGTGGGTACGGGGGAAGTTATTTCTGTTACAGTTAGTAATTTTATCTTCTTCCTACCTTATTGGCGGTCATGACAAAAGATTGGACTCGATTCTATCTCCAGATATGATTGTTTTGATCACTATATGCATATAGACAATGGATAAGATTTCAACCACTCTTATAAAGTTTAATAGAATGATCTGGTATTTCATGGACTTCGTTACCTCTTAGAACCTAAGAGCATTTTATGAATTAAGATGGAATCTTACGCAAATCCTCACATTTTCTCAATGTACTTGGGAAATTTGGAATTGTCTAATTGTTTTTTATCAGTCATCAATGGCAAACTCAAGATCAAAAAGCTTGGGTCAGATTAGGAGAATACAGATTTCTTTAGTCAATGCTATAAAATTTTTACTTATCAAAAAAAAAAAAAAATTTACAGCTGACAAATTGGTATAAGAAGTTGTAGGAAACTGGTTGTTATTGTGTCATAATTATTATTCTCGAATCTGGCATATATTTTGTGTATATGCGTGGAGAATGGAGGCCAGGCGCTTGCTGTAGAATATCCTAATTTCTTAGTTGCAGCTGATCTAACTGGTAGTAGTAGTAACTTTCATTTCGTTATTTTTCAATTTAACTTTGTCTCAAATAGAACAGGTGACTGGGGTAAGTATGCAGAGTGTTCTAATTGGTGAAAATCTTGGCGGCTGTGCATTTGTTTGTGGATCATTGAGTTTCTTGGACAAGATCTCATGTGGGCTTGCCTTGTATGTTCTTCAGTCTCTCCAAAGTAAGTTGTTTGAACCTACATTTTTACAAAACCTTAAACATAAAAGATTCTCTTATAAACTAGGTGCTTGTTGTTGACTGTGTTTGCACACCATGATTATGCATTTTTTAAATATGCTTTGTAACTATCCAAGGAAAGCCCAAGCTACATTTTGGCTTATCAGGGCTTATACTTAAAAAAGGACTTGTCAAAGTTGTAATCGAGGCCCTTTGGAATTATAAAAAAAGGAAAAACTTCTCCCTCATAGGCAACACGGGATCCCATTCATCATCCTCGTTATATTCAATTCAAAGTGTTACACCCTGTATCATGGGGTAGGGGGAGAGGCTGGGGATTTCGCTGGCTCGTGCTATGGGAGCCACAAGGTACCCCTCACCCCCAAGTCCTCCACGAGGAGTTAGTTTCAGAGGCTACCCTTGCAAGGGTTCCCTCTGACTGTCACGGCACCTTCACACTGTGGAAGCCACTAGTTGAGAGCACTAGCGCAAAGTTTTAATCCCCCTGTAGCGGCTCCCCCATGCAGTAGCAGCTGCAGGTGAGGCACAAAGGGTGGCCTCCAAAGTCTAGAGCCCAAGGGCCACCCCTCACATCCCATTAGCGAGTGAGTTGCAATAGGGGGAAGTGAGGTTATCCCACTTTCTCTCTTCCCCACCACATTGGGGTGAAGGGAAACCCCTTCCCTTCCATTCTGTGCGATTGAGGTAGGGGCTTGAGGGGGAAACCCTCCCTCCTAATTTTTGTCTCATTTTGAATTTTTTGTATTTATGGATTTCTTGGAAATTTTATTTTTAGGTTCTGGTTTTATAATAAAATATGTATTCATTTTTTAATTATGTTTTAATATTTTGTTTATGTTTCTATTTGTTTATATATATAGAGAGAGAGAGTTTTGCTATTTATAAATCTGGTGTGTCGACACATCAAGTGAGACCCATTCTAATTATGAAATAGTTAAAACACTGAAACTTTTTCATCATTGTGAGACCCACTTTAGTCGTGTGTTAGGTCTATAAAAAAAAGGCTTGCAAATAGATTTTTTCTTTGTGTTTTAAATTTTTTTGCTTGCATTTTTATTTTTTCTTTAGTTTTTGGGTTTTGAAAAAAATATCTATATCTGTATATTATTTTCATTACATTATTTTTTTCTTAGCTTGTTTGATGCTTGGTCAGCAGTTTGCTGACAATTTGTTATTAGATTTTTTTACATATAGTTGATAGGACTATTTTTTGTTTTTAAAACTCAAAACCTAAGGACTAAAAAACAGGTTTTGTCATTTTGAAAATGCAGTGGCTGTTTTTAAAGGTTGTAATGTTATGGTCCCACATTGTTTAGGAGTCAATGGTATGTGTGCATATAAGCTTGGGGGCACCTCCACTTAGCAAGCCAGTTTTCTAGGATGTGAATCCTTGGGCCATATATGGACACATAACAAATGGTATTAGAGCCAGTTGTGGGTTCCCATGCTGCCTCGCCTAACGGGTTGGGCTTGCGGAGTGGCCGGCTATGGATCCAATGGGATGGGCCATGTTGCCCCAGCCTGGTGAAAGCCTCCCATGGTGCTCGACCAACGTGGGCATTGGTCTTGAAGGGTGGGGGTACGTTATGGTCCCACATTGGTTAGGAGTCAAATGGTATTTGTGCATATAAGCTTGGGAGCACCTCTACCTTGCAAGCCAGTTTTCTAGGAGGTGAATCTTTGGGCCATATATGAACACATAACATGTAAACCCTGGCTATTTATTCATTTTCCCTTTTTTAATGAATACTATGTTGTTTTATCACATTTTCTTTTTAACAGAAAACACGTACCTATGTCATTTTGAACTCACTTAGGTAAGTGAGTTGTTTAATCTCAGTATGGAAAACCATTAACCAAACTCTAACCTGCTCCAAAAATCAGATTACATATTCAATTCAGAAGCAAACTATACAAAACTTTCGTACAAAATTCATTTACATCTTAAGAAAGGACATCAAGATTTCTCTAATGTAAGAAAACCTTTCACCACTTTTGGAATACACTTAACTTGTGAAATCCCTTTAATTCCCTTTATAAAAAAAAATCCCCGTTTTGCCAAAAAAATAAACAGCAGCCATATTAATCTTTCTATAGACATGATTCACCCGAAAACAACAGCCCCTCCTTAGAGTAACAATATCTTCTCATACATCTATAAACTCCCAATAAACCTTTCCATCACCTAGCCAATCTACTACAATCTTTTAATCAGACTCAAAATCTACATAGCAAACATTCAAGCTCTTACACATCCTCAGTCTATCCCTCACTGCCTACCTATTATATCTTGCATATTGTATCTCGCCTCTCGCTTGCCCATGTCTCGCCTTGTGTCCTGGCTAGTATCCATCTCCCAACAGTTACCCCCAAATTTCGGCCACGCTATCATGCATAGGAACTTTGAAAACTCTGGGTTTTAGTTCACCCTAAGAGAAGGACACGCGGTGCCCTTCTGGATCTTAGATCAGTTGGTCTTTGGGCTTTGTCAAACGCGTCAGCATCCTTTGATATCCCTGCTCCATTCCACATCCCCTAGCATTCCTGTCTTTTGTGCTCCCCACTCTGCACGTTGCTGATGGTGGTTACAGTGCACTTCCCTTGTGTGGGCTACGTGTTTGCATGTCATTCCTCACTGTGTCTTGTTGGTTTTAATGTGCACGTCTCATTGGTTCAGTCCTTGACAATCGCTTTGTATATAACCTGCCTCGTCTTTCTTTCTTCTTCATGCTAGCACTTCTCCCCTCTACAGGTTTCCTCGTTGATTCGCTATTCTCTATACCTCTTGCTACGTTAAAGGCCTCTTGCAAGTAAGTCGATGGTGCAAATCGCCATCCATCATCCTCATGGCGGTCCCCTATGCGCCGCCCTGCTTCTCCTCAGCGTCAGTATTAGAACCCCAACCATAAAAAGAAGAATATGCCGCAACAAAACAACCTTCAGGATTCCACCTCCACCACATGGACCCAGGTTACAAAAGGAGCTACCATCAATAATAACTTGCATTCTTCCTGGCCTTGTTCTATCCCACTTAAGAATAGGCATATTTCAGGTTGTTTACAAGATATAAGAGGAAATCAAAGTTGCTGAAATGTTTTCAAATTGGAAGCACCCACTTTTTCCACACAAAACACTTGAGACATCACATCTCCAAGAAGACACTTTATCCTACACACCACGCTTTTACAGTTTTCACTTTTCCCCTTCATACAAGCAGAACATCTTCTTAGCCACAAACACCAACTTATTAATACAGGTGAAAAAACAACAATCAATCCCAACTGAGAGTTCCTTCTTGCTTTAAGCAACCAGAAACTAATTCTTTGAGACCAAGTTTGCTTACTCAGACATCTAACTCCAAAAACTCCAGAAAAATATCTCCTTGCTGAGGGCCTGTGCACCCCCAGGATTAATCGGAACGCTGTTTCTGGACAACCTGGTGCCAATAAAAAAAAAACTTAAGAAAAATATCTCCAAACATTAGAGGCTGAAATCCAACACATGATTCAAAGATTTCCATTTCAGGAGAAACAGAAATCACATCTTGACACCATCAGAATAAAAAATTTCTGGATATTCACAG
This sequence comes from Cyclocarya paliurus, assembly GCA_029856935.1. Classification (NCBI taxonomy): domain Eukaryota; kingdom Viridiplantae; phylum Streptophyta; class Magnoliopsida; order Fagales; family Juglandaceae; genus Cyclocarya; species Cyclocarya paliurus. Next base: position 30,057,582 of record CM056956.1, on the reverse strand, counting down.
CAAAAGGTAAACCATTATAAAAACATTTTCAAATGAATACAAAAATATTGTTTGGAATCAATTATGCCTAACTGTTTTATACCAAGAGACAGTCTGTCCATGATATCTAACTAACCCCAAGCTGATTTTATAGAAAAACTACCAGTTCTCTCCGCCTTCCATATAGGAATATATTCACCTTCCCTTATAACTCCAGCTGAAACAGATATTTGAGAAGCCAAGTCGGGGCCCACCAGTTAAATCATCCTTTCCATATCCCGTCCAGCAGTAGACAAATTTCTGAGACACGTAGACTGTCCTCTAACCGTCTCTACATTATCAGCCAATAAACCCATCCCTGAGCAATTCTCAAACCAAAAATTAGCCTTTCCTTCTTTGACAAACCACCGAGTCCCTTTAATAACCTTCTTCAAAATGGATAAAATGGACGCACACAGCCTCGAACTGTTGCAAGAATGAGAAACCAAATAAGGATGAGCAGATTTAACATGCTTTGCTATGAAAGTTCAGACCATAAAGTAGATCCATGCAACAAATTCCAAGCCAACTTCACGTTCAAAGCTTTCTTCACTTCACCAAGAGACCAATAGGTTTACAAACCTTTTCCCAAGCCACCCATTTTTTCTTCACCTTACCCGCTCTATCACCTGAAAAGAAATCTTAAAAAAGCTTCCTGATTAAAACCAGAACTTCGGAAGGGATATTCAAGATTTATAGCATATGAAGAGGCATGATTGACAAGACATGTTTAATTAAAACAAGTCTTCCCCCAGGCTTCAAATTCTCTCTCCCAAAACCCCTAGGGGTTCTCAAGTGTTGAAGGCCTTGGGCTTGGGAGTATGCTCCCCCAGGTCCAAGGTTCAAATCCCCTTGGGTACAAACAACCTCTAGGGGCCACGGTTAAAAGCCAGCTATTTAACCAATTTCATGTAGGGAAACTTCTGAGGATTCGGTACATGGGACCGGAGTTTACTCTGCAGGGGTGGGTCCGAAGGGCCCTGCCTTGGAGAGGTTCCCCGACATCAAAAAAAAAGTCTTTCCCCATTTGACAGCAATCTAGACTTCCATGTTGCAAGTTTTTTCTTAATATCGTTAACCAAAGGTTCCCAAACATCAGCAGTGAGCCTTTCACAATGAATTGGTGCTCCCAAGTAAGTACAAGGAAAATGAGCTTCTTGTAATCCAGTGGCAGTTAGGACAATATTCTTCCCTACTGCTGATGCTTGAGAGGGGGAAAATAGCAGCTTTCATTGTATTTACAAGCTGACCAGATAAAGCTTCATAACTATTTAACACTTCTTAAAGAGCTCAAAAAGAACTTTTAGCACCATTTACAAAGGCAACAATGTCATCAGCATATCTCAAATTCCATACAACTGGACAGACTCTAGGACTAGAAAAGCCTTTAATTCTACCCTCAGCAAAGGCTTGATGCAACATTTTAGAAAGAACCTCTTATGCCTGTATGAACAAATAAGGAGATAGCGTATCTCCTTGTCTCACTCCTCTTGAAGATTGAAAGAAACCTTTATGAGCTCCATGCATCATAATCAAAAAATAAGGACTTGTCACACAATTCATCACAAGCTTAGTTCACTGCGCAGAGAAGCCAAAAGCCAACAACACCTTTTCCAGAAAAACCCAATCCTGGCCTATCACATGCTTTAGCCATATCATTTTTAACCAAAATATTACAGCCCCTGATCTTTTTATTCAAACAGGTCACCATTTTCTTGGGTTAAAGAAATATTCTCCACTGCGTTGTTTTCATCCACACACCCGCTTTAAATTAGTCCAGCGGGATTGGGTTACTTATAGTTTCCAGATTAACTCATCTGTTAGTTGTTATCATCTTACTGTTATTATCTCGTTAATTTTCTGGTCATCAATCACAGACATTTTTTTCTGTTCTCTCTGTTTTTTCCCTTTGTGCGTGTAAAATTCATGAGTACTCTAAATTTCCCATTATAGTCAGTCTAAATTTTCTGTTTGATACCATATGCACTCAGACGCAGGTTCCTTCCCAGAACTACAGTTGACGAAGTCAGTGCACGTCTATATTTCAGTTACGAGGTTTGGTTTGGGTCTCATACCGCCATTTTGCGCACTAGTCGGGGTGGCAGTTACATACACCATGAAACTCCATACCCCCTTTTCAAAACCTATAATGGAGCCCCTGTTGGAATAGTCTGTGACAATACAATTTCCTTCAAATTATACCGTAAGATGTTGGGGACTTTGCTGCCAGTTCGATTATTAAACTGAAAGAAAGCTCTATAGTGTAGCAATTCTATAGGAGAAGACAAAATGTTTAGCTACAGATATGGTTAAGAATGCCACGGGAAGTTTCTTTTGTAGTTCTTTCATTCAAGTCATTGATATCATTTCTTCAGGACATTGTTCTGTGTATACTTGTAATGTGTTATATTTCATTAACGAAAACATTCCTTCATTGAAGTTTTACAAAGCTAAATGTATCCTCACAATTATGACGAAGGAATTCTGTTCTGGTCTTTAAGAGAGGAATCATATAAATTTATGTTATTTGATTATGTGATCAATGAATGAACACCATCACAAAAAAGACAGCATTTTGCGATTCACTGGAATTCCATCATAGCTTAGCTGTTTGCATTGATTGCTGTCTAAACTCTATTGGTCCTACTAGTGAAGTTTTTCTGTACACCAATATTGCAGGAAAGTCATGTCATGTTCCATTTTTGTAGCTTGCAAGTGGGTTTCTCACGAGGTGATCCGGTAACGATTAACCATCTTTTATTGATGTCACATACTACTTTGGCATCGACACGGCAAACATTAATGCTAAAATTGATGGTGCTAACCGCTATCTGCCTATCGCCCTACCCATTCTGCTTTCGATCTTTGGGTAACTACTCCTTCAAAGAAAAGCGTTAATTATTCTCATGCATTGAGGCAAGAAAATGTCATGTTCCTTGTACGGAGGAGTGTGTGTATGAAAGCAGACATTCCAGACGGATCTCTCTCAAGTACTTAACGTAATTTCTTGATTAAAACTAAGATTTGGTAATGCGGAGGAACCAGGGTAAACAAGTGAAGCTCAATAGTTACGAGTGTACAAAGCTGGAGAGGAGAAACTCGTGAATTACTTGGTACTTGATCGCTAATGAAGTATGTGAACATATCCAAACCTCGTTGTAGAAGTAAAATATGCTTATGGTACAAATGATCAAGGCCTTGCAGTAAAATCAATCCGGGTAGATCATGAGAAATATATATAGCTTGAGATTAATTGGCTCATACTCACTGCGTAGGTAATTAAAAGACGATCAGCCGCTTAAAAAAATGCAAGCTGATAAACGAGTGCTTCATCTTTTTAGTAGGATAAGAGGTTTTTTCCGGGATTCTCCCGTAGGTAAGTCGCGCTTAACCTTGATCAAGTGGCTCAAAACTTTCGCATAGCGATTTACCATTCTCTTGAGCTTCAATCCCTGAAAGCCCTCTTCTTGCTGCTTTGTGACTAGTTGAAGTTGCTTTTCTTGGGTGAAGTGTTGGCCAAGTGAATTCCTGCTTTTGATCAGCTGCTTCAAGCTCTTTTTACGATCATCCTCTCCTGCTTCATCTGGTCTCGAGGGAGAACTCTCGTCTCCTTCATTCACAAGAGCTTTCCAAGGAGTACTAGTGTCATTTCTTGGGGAATCTATAGTACTGCAATCTTGATTGGCATCTTGGAGTTTAGACGGCCTTCTGGTTCTCTTTGACATGGTAATATCATAATGGTGCTTGCTTGGATTGGAATCGCTTCCCATTGCTTCGCAAACGTGTATGAACAGGGCAATGGTTTTTTCAGCTGATATAGAAGAACAAGAACCATGAAAGCTTGGAAGAAAATGTGGTTAGGGGGAGTTTACTTGGTTAACAATTAAGGGATTAGTTTGAAGGCCTCTCAAAAAGGTAGAATGTCTGCTTTCAGACTGCCTATTTTTCACGACTAAACCACCTAACTCCCTCCTGCTAGCTAAAAGGGTGAGTAACAATTACCAAACTACTGTATCTCCTTGTATACAGCACAATCAGAGCCGCCCGATTGATTGGGAGAGGTCCCCCATACGGCATCAAATGGTCCAGGAACAAAACATCAACTAGGATCCACCCTTTCATACTGTTAGTCACTTACTAGTTACTACAAGTTTTTCTTTTCTTTTTCCTTTAGTTTTTCTGCCACCTCTCTTAAGTAGGTGCTTTCAAGCTTTCAACCACAGTAGCCAGTAAATTTCAAGCAATTTTCTTCACCATCATTTTAGCGTTCAATCAATGCTTTTAACAATAAGGTCCGACACAACCGTTTTTGGCCTTCTATGAAGGTAAAAGGAACATGAAATTGAAGACATATGTAGATGTTGATAGTCAGATACATACACAGAACGCAGCAACACATGGCTGTGTATTGTGCTATTGGAATACAAGGTTCAGTATTTCTTACTATTTTTTTGGATAGGATCTCTCAGTAATTTATTAAACATCAATATGTTAGAGCACTGGCATTGGTTTTCATCTTCAAAATTTGATTTCATCTTCAAAATTTGAAGAAATAGAGATGGAATTATCTGCATTGGAACTAGTAGCTTCAACTATGAGCTATAATATTTCTAAGTGTTTCTTCATATTTGAAGATATATTATTCATCTTCAAAAGTAATATTTTATTCTAAAATATCAGACCCAACTACTTAAATATTTTCACGTTTTATTCTAAAATGTATTTGTTAAATAATTAGGTTAAGGAAAAAAATTAGTTGAGAAACAATAATTTAAATAAAATTTAGTAATTATTAATTGGCAAATGGTTAGTTTAGGAAAAAAATTTTAAAAAAAGGTTTTATTAAAAAATTAATATTATATTATTATTTTGACTAATTTAATGTGTGGTTATGACTTAGATGGTTTTAAATTTATGAAAAGCATATACTTTTAACTAAATTTTGGAGATAACTTTGATGAAATCAATATTATTGTTCTAAGACAGTAGAAGAAACTTCTTTTAAAATGAAATTTTGTGTGCTTGGTCCATATGCAATAAGGTGTACGGGAGGGAGGAAAGGGAGGAGGGAGATTGTTGAAATAGATTTAATTAGGTTAGATTTTTTAGTTAATCGGCAGTTTGCTAATTGCTATGGATAAATCCAAATCCTCTTGCCTCATTGCCAGCTTGTGAACAATTATCTAACGAAAGCAACTATCGTCGATACGGGTTGAGAAGGAATTAATTATATGTTCGGTATAGCAAGGCTCTCTCCATTTGGTACTACAAAGAATATAAATACTTATCATTATTTCAAAATTTATGATATCTCCGTAAGGTTGGCTATACAATTAGTTTATGATTTTTTGGAAGACAAAATAGTTTGTTTTTTTTTTTGTTTGAGAAATTCCACTTTGCATTTTCAAATTACTACCATTTTCAAGTTATACGTCAAATTTCAAAACCAACAACTTGATATCTAACTACCAATTTCCTTCGGTTTACACCACGCGGCCCATTTAATTGGTTAATTTTCAATGTGCCATAAACTTGCTTATTGAATAGTTAAAAATATGAGCAGTGCTACTCTATCGCTTGAGTAGCATCACTTATTATTACCGCTAGTTATTTTTGTAATTTTTTTTTTCATTTTTCTATTCATATTTTTTTAATATTTTTAAAAAATAAAAAAAATACACCAATATACTTAAAATCATTTCCTTCATCATTAAGTAAAAAAATAAAATCGCTGAGCAGTCAAATGGAGCGGTAACTATTGGGTGGCATATTAGTTTTTTTCTTAAAATATAGTAGTTCTACATGTACTCACAATTTTATTTACAATAAATTTATAAAGACTCATTTTGTCAATTTCCTTTTGAGATTCAAATTTTGAATTCAAGTTTTATCAATTACAGCCTATCAATAGCTAACATGTGAAGAAGTAAGTTTTTTGTAAATTTTTCTTAAGTACAGTTAACATTTTCTTTAAAATACTCATGTTATAAATGTTTAAATATCTAATTATCCTTGATTTGAAATAAAAACAAACAAATAGAATTTATTTATCTTTAATAAATATACCATTCCTTGTGGGTTGCCCCCTTTTTTAATATATAACTCTTTTTCATATGAAAATCTATTTACAAGCTTATGTTATTATCATTATTATTATATTTTTTATTTTTTATTCTTTATTCTTTATTCAATTTGAACTAGAGCATTTTAAAGACAATTTATTCAAAAGTTTTTAGGGTTACGTCTAATTGGACATAAAGAGCAACTTCAATCACAATGTGGTGTAAAGCTTACACCCTTCAATAAAATGTTGACATGTTAGTTTAGTACTATATTCTAGAAGTTTAGATACACTAGATTATTTTTAATCATATGTTTTAAAAACTAAAAAACAATTAAAAAGAAAATGTCACCCTTGAAGGCTTGAAGGTGTGGCGGGACCATCCCGTGTCGGGTGGAGAAAAGCCCCCTTGAGTGGCCGGCTGCACCGCAAATGGGATTGTTGAACCACTAGTCAATAGTCACCTTCCCTTTTAATAATATTTTTTAAGGTTTTATGTAAAGAGATAAACGTTCAAAACTCATTGCATCTTCACCATTAAACATATAGCATATTGGTTGAGGATGGTAATTTGTGTTTGCGAGTTGTGTTCATGTTGTGTCAAATTATAAGTATTAAATTATATAGATCAACTAAACATGATCGGTTTAATTAAATAGGTCATACCTTAAAATCCTAACATGAGTCGTATAAATAATCGATGACCCAACACAACTCGCTCAACCCGTTTAATAGTTCATTTTTATTGTGTTAATCTCGACACAATCCATTTAACTCGTTTCATATAAATGGGTTAAATTTACATGTATATTTATTTTTTAGCTAAATTAATATAATTTCATATATAACACAAAAATAACTATATAAATAATTCATAATTACAACTGGATTCATAATTAAATATTTTCTCATCAATATCCAAACCAGTAACATATAAAAAATTATTATTTTCATAAAACAAATTAAATATTAACAAAAAAAGCTTAGTAGTCTAATATATTAAGTAGCCAAATATTAATATTAATATTACATCCTAACAACAACAACAACAAAACATATAAAACTAAATATTTATCAAATTTGAAAATATAATCTATTCATATTATATGAGTTGATTGCGGGTTTCACGAGCTGACCTGTAACTGACCTGTTTATTACTTGTGTCTTATTGAGTTAATCTATTTTGACAGAAACTCATTATTACAAGCGTGTTTCACATTCCTGCTAACGACTTCCAGTAACCTGCAACAAGAAAATGAGAGTGGCTTGTGTGGTGGAGGACACTTCCGATGCTTAAGTCATAATAGAATATAGAGAGCGTTTTAATTTCAGATGGTTCAAAAGTTACCTCTTGCGTGTATTTTGATCTTTATTTATACAAAATAAATGTCTAACTGAACAACTTTTTTTCAGGCTTGACATTCTCTAATTCTTGATGGATGGAGGATTGTTAGGGCTTTAGGTTTACTGCCAGTCAGAGGAGGAATTGATATGTTGGAAGAATATCATGAACGAGTATCACACTCGAGATTGCTTGTTCGGTACATAAATGAATCACAATTAATTCTGCTTAAGTTTGTGTGACACCCCGACTCCCACGTACAAAAAGTCTCGAGAATCGTGACGTCAGAATGATGATAACACGGGTCACACATCCCAACGACAAGTGTTAAAGTGTGTGCAACATGCAAAAGTGCATAACAAAACGCAGCGGATAAATAATTAAATCAGTCTACTAAGTACCAGAATTTTTATATACAAAATAACCAAAATAAATATCCGTTTAAAAAGTTAAACAGTTATCCAAAAATACAGTAAAAATCCAAATACATACACGAGAGATAAATAATTTCCATAATCCAAAACGATAATAACCACATGTCACCTCCTCCAGGGAGCCGATCCTACAAGCTCCACAACCTCACCTGCACCAAAATCTACGGTACCATAAAGTGGTACTGCAGGTAAGTAATAATCCAAACAATCTCCAAGATCAAAATACATTAATGCTACCAACCATGCATGCATATGATGTACCATGCACCAGATCCAAAATATCATTTTTTTCCAAAAAATGAATATTTTTCAACGCACACCAAAATCTCATTTTGGCCCAAGAACATAATCCATCATTTTTTCAGAAAATGATTTACACAAAAATATTTGTCGGACACTGTAGGCGAGAATCATAGGCGGGACTCTACCACCATCCCTACCGCGTGCACCGTAGGCGGGAATCGCAGGCGGGACAACACCACCATCCCTGCTTACCACCATCCCTACGCGTATACCATAGGCGGGAATCGCAGGCGGGACTTTACCACCATCCCTATAGTCTCTTTTCCTTTTTTCCACAAAAATTCAGTTTTCTAATGAACACATGAACATGAATGCAATTACACGAAAACTCAGTTTTCAATTTACATACATGAACATGCGTGCACATGCAATGTACGAGACCAACAACAATATTCAATGACCAATCCAATCACAATAAAACCAGACTCACAAATACTTCGTCCTCAATCCATCCGACCCCCATAACTCATCGGACTCAGTCCGGCACAACCAACCAATCACAGTAATATTAAATGAGTCAATGCAAAAATATATTAAAATCTCAAAAGATGTTTGGAAAAATACTTACAGCGCTTTATAATAATTTTTGGAGGATCACAGAAGAGCTGGAAGCGCCAAAACAGCAATTCCACAGTGTAAAAACACTATGGCCGAAATACACAGTATACCCAAATTTACACGGGGTCAAACGAAAACTTGGAATTGATAGAGTAGGGCCTATGGAAAGTGGTGAAGCTAATGGAATCAACGGTTGGCAATGGGTGGCGGTTGAAACGGCAGTAGAAGACCAAAAAGGGGTAAATCGGAGTTGTGTTCGTGGAGGTGGCTCCGGCGATGGATCGGGGCCGAAAATGGGTGGGTTAGGACGGCAATGGACCGGTGATGAAGTGGTGAAGAAATGGTGGCCGGACGACGGCGGTGGGATCAAATGAAGTTCGCGGCTTCGCATGGCTCACGGCGGCGTTAGCCGGCCTGAGATTTGAAAGGAAGACTCGCCGGCAACTGGGGAGTTGACCGGTGCCGGCGGTGTAAGCCACGGACGGCCGACGGCGGCGCAACGACTACAAAACCGCTCGGCACTATCCACAGCGAAGAGAGAGATGGAGGGAGCGTCGGAGGTGGTGATCGGTGTCGGCGAACTCTCCAGAACGAGAGGAAGCTAGTGGGCTAGGCGGTGTCGCCGGACGGCGGCGCACGGCGGCAATGGGGGCTGAAGACCGCACGGACGAGGGAGAGAACGGGTTTGGTTATCGGGCACGGGCTGGCACGGGAGAAAATAAGAGGAAAAGAAAGAAAAGAAAAGAAAAAGAGGAAAAAGAAAAACTGAAGGAAAGAAATGAGGTTCAATCCTCACATCTTGAAGTTCTAAAAATGATCTAACGAAAAATATTTTAAAACCACTAGTTAAATAAAATAATCCAAACACAGTGAAAAGCTCAATTAAAATAATAATAATTTTAAAATCTAAAAACAAATCAATTTAAATTAAAGATCAATTTAAATGCAAATCAATAAATAATATTAAGAAAATTCATAAAAAAATGATTTTCACAACTTAAAAATATTATGAAATAAGATCTCAAAACTCCTTTAATTTTAAAACAAGAGAATAAATTTTTTAAATAAATTAAAATAATCATTCTTTAAAAATACACTAAAATACGGGATATTACAGTTTGAATTCTACATTAGTGTATTTTGGCGGTTGGAGCTTTGGTTTTATTGAGTGGGCCTTTAGCATTGGGTTTGCGGGTCTTTACGAATGTAGGACTGTCCCATTTACTTTAATAAATATTTGACCTAATACTCATTTATATCAAATCCAAACTCATTTCTTTACGGTCAAATTCACGTGTCGTGTTTTATTAAGGGGAGATTTGAGAAGTAAGATGAGAATTTTGTATTTTGTTTTAGAGTTTAAAATATTATTTTTTAATTTTAAAATTTGAAAAAGTTGAATTGGGATTTGAAAAATATGTATTGGGATTTGAAAAAGTTGAATTATTTATTATATTTTGTATGAAAAATTTTAAAAAAGTGTAATGATGAGTTGAGATGAGATGAGAATTTTTAAAAATTCTCATACCTCAAACCAGCTCTAAGTGATGTTGGAAAATGAAGATCTAAAAGCTTGACCACTATTTGGTTTTCTAAGCATGCTAGACATATACTTTTTTTGAACTATGTTCATTGGTATTTTAGTTTTATTTTATTTTATTTTTTTGTAGTTTTTAATTTTATAACTTTCAAATTATTTTACTTTTCAATTAGTTTAAACCTTTTTTTTTATATATGTAAGAGTTTTTGTTATATCCCTTCTTAATTCTTATAGTAGAATCAATTATAACTTAAGGAAAAATTGGCTTTTCTCTCCGACACAGAAAAACGATGTTTCAATTTTGAAAAACCCACCCAATTTAGCCACCAACCATCCCACGGAACTGTAAAAACCTGGCTTTCAGTTCTCACAAAATCCCCGCCACCGCCACTACTATGGCCTTGGATCCCACCGCCAGCGCCGCCACTACCGCCACTCCAACAATCACTACTGCAAGTACAATCACCCCACGTCCCTTCGCAAACCTAAACACATACCCAAACCCAACCCCACCATCCACAAGACCCATATCTCCACTCCCCCACCCCCACCACCTCCCATACCCAACAGCAGCAGCCCAATCCATCCGAACAACCCTAACCCATCCTCAGCAACAGGGAATTCTGTACCCTGTCGCCTCCTCCGGACGCGGTTTCATCCCCAAACCACCCATGCAGACCGTCACAGTCGCCGCCAACCCTGCTGCCCCCTACGCTCCTCGCCCGCTCGTTTGCTACCCCAACTCCCATCCTCTCCACCTCATGAGGCCTCCTAACCCCCACCACCACTTACACCCTCAGCTTGGCGGGCCGGGTTTGGCTTCTGGTTCGGTTCCGATTAAGGGCATTCCGGTTTCTTCTCCGCAACCTAAGGTTGGGATTATTTATAATTATCTTTTCTTATATATTATCTCGTATTTATTGGGTTCTTCTTTGGAGATTAATCGATAATGGGTTGGGGTTTTTATCTTTCAAAAAGCTTCCTTTATCGGTTTTTATTTTTTCGACGCTTTTTTGTTTGTTTTCTATATTGGATGGATTTTCAATTGGCATAATTTGATTAGTTATTGTTCTCTCAGAATAATCGAACTCTTCTGCAGTTTTCTTGTTGGTTCTTTTAGAGTAATCGTACTCTTCTGCAGTTTTCTTGGAGTTGATTGCCAATGACTTTAACGGGAATTAAAGTTACTAACTTTGTTGAACATGGATATATTATTTGGTACTTGTATTTTATTCTCATTTTTCTCAACGTCCATTGGCTGTGGCTTTTCTACTTGTTGTAGGTTCCTCCTCCATCGCTTTCTGACTGTAATGGCTATAAAGACACGAGGTAAATATTTATGAAGAGCGAGTTTCACAAGTATGGGATTATGTAATTTAATGGATCTTTTGTTCTGCTTCCTGTAGGGATAGAAGCAGAGATGACTCTTTGACTACTGTTAGAGATCGAAAAGTAAGTCCGTGCTTTTATCTGTAAATTTTTTATAGGTTAAAAAGATTTGGCTGTACACATGATACTTTGCAGTATTATGCTGCTGTGATGCTTGAAAATTTATCAAACAATATAAATAATGAATTGATCCGAGAACATAAGACCCTCACAGACCTGCAGAACAATCACATTCCTTTGGAAAATGGAGAAATAAGGTGCCTCTAAAGGCGGGTTTTTTTTTCTTGCTTGGACAGTTTCTTTGGGCAAGATTTTGACTATGGATAACTTACGGAAATGCCGGGTGATTGTTGTGAACTGGTGATGTATGTGCAGAAAGAATGGCGAGAGTACGGATCATCTGCTAATACATTGTGAGGTTGCCAAGGCATTATGGGATGATGTCTTTAGAAGATTTGAGCTTACCTGGGTTATGCTTGCTATTGTGGTCAAGCTTCTAGCCAGCTGGACGAATTTGGGCAGTAGTTCACAAATCACAGCTATGTGGAAGATAGTTTCTATCTGTATTCTATAGTGCATATGGAAGGAATGAAATGATTAGAATTTCGAAGATAGGGAGCGCTCACAGGAGGAGATTAGATTGTTCTTTGTTAATACTTTAGCCCTATGGGATAAAGCCATAGATTCCAATGGCCTAGATTTTCATAATTTTATTGTCTCCATTTCTTCCTCCTAACTAGGTGTTACCCCTTGTACACTCCCATTGTACTTGGGCTATACCTATTCTTATTAATATAATCTTTTACTTAAAAAAAGAATCATTAATAAGAAAGGATTTGGAAGGAATCAAAGCTGTAAATTTTTTTCTAGAAGTAATTGGATTGATAAAAGAGTATTTTATTTTTTATTTTTATCTTTGTTCCCGCTGATACGAGAACAAAAACCTGCGATATAACTTTTCTTTTGCTTGAAGTCTGTGTATTGCTGCCCTATTGCCATCCCTATCACACCAATATCTTCACCAGCCAAATACTTTAATGTGTTTTTAATCAATGATATGGTATGTTTATCTTTCATATGGACTTTTGCATATATCATAGAACGAATGTTCACTTACAACCTAGAACTTCAACCAAACTGCTGGCACCCGTTTTCCTAGCTAGAATCTCTACTGAAAGACACTGAGTTCACATTTTGGCCTTGGTCACAATAATTTTGCTGCTGTTTATTTATGTAGGTGAGAATAACTGATGGGGCTTCTCTTTATGCACTTTGTCGATCATGGTTGAGGAATGGTTTTCTAGAAGAAATTCAGGTGTTCATTATTTAGATTACAGATTTCCCTTTTTAATCATTTGAAATATTCCGTTTCTTCTGTGCTTTATTTTTTTCTCCATAACATACTGTAACAAAGCTTCTGGGGGAGATATTTTGTCCATATGTTAGGATCAAGTTGATGTTATATTTCTGTGGAATAATAATCCATAATGGTATTTTTGTCAGATACTTAATGTACTTGATTTTTTGATAAGTCAGACAATTTTATTAAAAGCATGAATGGGCATTACCCAAGTACACAAGAAGTATACAAGAGAAAGCCCTCGATTAAGGGATGAAAAACAAAAGGTTAACTTTCGTAATTTTCTGAAAAACAAAAAGGTGAAATTCCCTATGATTGGTAAGAATTTCATGTGGTCCAATAACTGGGATCCCTCTACGTGGTCCAGAATTGACAAATTTCTTAATGTACTTGATGATATATAAAAGTGGAAGAAGTGCGGATTTTTGGGAAAAGGTGATGGCATGTGTGCTTATAGGCCAGTTGCATGGATTTCATGATAAGCAAAATATAATGCTAACAATTTCGGTGGCATTTTATGCAGTTCTCTTTCCCCCACTCATTGCTTTCTCTCCTTCTTTTGGAGATCCACATATGATTCCTGTTCAGACTGCTGTTAGCATTATCCTCTCAAGTTAGAACTGTTCTTTCGTAGGCTTCATTGTAAACTTCGAAACACGAATCTTTTCTCCCACTTCCTCACTTCTATGCGTACATATTTTTTTTTTATAAGTAAATAAGTAGCTTTATTGAATAGAATGAAACTAGGCAAAGCCCAAGTACACAGGAAGTATACAAAGTGAGACACCTAATTACATTCTAGTGAGCTAAAAAGAAGATAGAAACTCATGGACATTCCCACCCTTCAATACAATAGCAGAAAACCACTTTAAAAAAAAGAATACAAAAAAATTCCAGATTTCCCCCACTGTATGCTTCTTGTTACAAAAACACCTATCATTTCTTTCTGACCATAAACACCACATTAAGCACAAAGGTATCATACGCCATGCTGCTGCCAATTGTGCACTGATATGCCTCCTGTTCCAGCATGCTAGTAGTTCCAACACACTCTTAGGCATTACCCAACTCAGTCCTGCTTTATCAAGGATACCATCCCATAATTTCCTCGCCACCTCACAATGTAAAAGTAAATGATCTATCAATTCTCCATTCCTTTTGCACATGTAGCACTACTCCATGACCACCATACCCCACTTCCTTGAATTATCAACAGTCGAAATCTTTCCAAGCGTCCAAGTGAAAAATGCAACTTTAGACGGAGCTTGTGCTTTCCAAATACTCTTCCACGGGAAAAAGGTGGGTTGTTGTACTGTCAAAACCTTGTAAAAAGATTGAACGGTAAACTGGTTTCTCCCCGTGTGAATCCACAACATACGGTCACCCCCATTTCCTCCTACCTTTGCTGAATACAAGTGTCTAAAAAAGGCTGCCATCTCATCAAGTTTCTAATCCTGAGCATTTCTAGTAAAAGTGACATTCCAAGTAACCGTCCCATTGGCACAACACAGCAAATCTGAGACTGCCGCTTGCTGATTTCCAGCCATGTTAAAAACGACTGGAAAAACAATGGAAAGAGGCCTCTCCCCACTTCAAGCATCGAACCAAAAGCGGAGTCTTGCTCCATCACCCATTCCAAACCTAATATTTTTTTCAAAGGTGTTCCACCCCTTTCTAATAAATTTCCATAAGCTTACTCCATATGACCCCCTACCCTCTTTGGAACACCATCCCCCCCCCCCCCAAACTCATTACCATACTTGTGTGCGATTACCTCTTTCCACGACGAGTTCCCTTCCATTTGATATCTCCATAACCACTTACCAAGAAGGGCCTTGTTAAAAAAATGCTCAAGTTTCGCACCCCTAATCCCCCATTCGCAATCGGACAGCCCACCCTTTGCCTACTAACAAGGTGAAATTTGACTTCCTCCCCCATGCCACCCCACAAGAAAGCTCTAAACAACTTTTCCAAGCGGTTAGCCACTTCTATGCATACATATTCCAATAGGGTTATCAATTTTCTCTTTCCTTGATTAACTACTTATAAAATCAAGTTTGATATGGTCTTTTTTTCTCTCAGTAAGAAAAATATGTGATAGGGTCTTTGAGAAAACTTCTGCTGGATTACCAAAAATCTCATTTTAGCACTTCAGTGCATTTACATGGGTTTTTTTATTCAGATCTATCTTGGGTCTATCTCCTGTTGAAAACACCATTATATCATTTTCCCAGTTAAAGTCACATTCTTTATTAATGTCCCTGTGTCTTTGTAGTACCTTTTTAATATAACCACATCACACCTCTTGTCCGCTTAAAGTGACTTTATTGTCATCCTTTGCTTAAATGGTTGATGATTTCAGCTTTTCTTTGAAAACATGTAGTGTTGAAAGCATTATAGTGTACCTTTCTACTTAACTTATTTTCTAATTTATTATTCTATAATGTTTACGGTGGCTGGTAAAATTAAAATTCCTCCCCTGCTTTCTCCAACTCCATCTTTTCATTGTACTGTATCTCTCAAGATGGTGCATGTTGGAGGACCGGTTAACATGATGATCAAACCCCCTTCTTGGACCTTTGTTGACGTTAAATGTTGAAATCAAGAGTATCCTTTGGGCAGTCCCGGTCATTACCTGCTGTATTAGCCTTGCAGTAAAGCAGGCTATCACCTGTACTGTATAATTTCATTGTAATTTCTTTGGTTCCCCCCCCCCCCTCCCCCCAGTTTGGGGCCATCAGAGTTAGATGCGGGAGGTATACTGTTTTAGAGACTTGTGATTAGCATTGTTCTTTTCATTATTGGCCCCAGAAAGTGCTTTGTAATTTTTTTCTCCAATTGACAGCCACAATATGGAGATGCTGTGAAGTCTCTTCCCAAACCTTTGCCTATGCCCGCAGGAGCCACTCACCTGCCAAAGAGAGAGGAAGCTGATGAAGAAGAGGCAGCAGATAAGGAGGTTGTCTTTTAATTTTATTGGTCCTTTTTTTCTATATAATATATTTGTTAGCAACAAAAGCATTATCGTTTTTATTTTTTAATTTTTTAATGTGTATTTTGATATTACTATGATTGAGCTATTTTTTTTTTGTTATTCTTAAATAAAAACTAAACGAAATATACTTCATAGGCATATGAGATAATATTGCCATGCTATTAGTGAGAATGTTCAGCTCCATCTGTTGTGTCGTGTGTCTTTTAGCACGTGTACATGAAAAAAGGTGTTTGGTGAATTATCAGTTGTGAAAAAATATTGATGTCATATTTCCTTTCAGACTAATAGTTTTTACATATTATGTAACAAGAGTGTGGATTGGTGCACTATCAACACCCACCTTTATATGGTGACCATATGTTTATGCTTGGATTTTTTGTGAATATTCCCAATAAATTAATGTGTGTGTGCCATTATTAAAAGAAAAAAATAGAACTCATTTCTGTGTTTTTTTATTTTCGTTTACATCTATTGATACGAGTTTATTTCTGTTTTTTTGGGGTAGTTCCTTAAAATATGTCATGGTTTCATGAAATAAAAGTGATGTAATATGTTTTGTAAACTGACAGAGTAGTAGTTACAGTTCTAGATTAGTGAGATGATGCAAACTTTATGTGGGGTTCTTGGTAAGTCTGCCCATTTCTCCAAGTTGCCACTTATATTCTCAGACTGATAGTCATCCTTCATCACCATACTTAAATGTGATAGTGCTTCATCTTCAGTAGTTCTTTGATACTCTTGGATGAGTATCATACACCTCACGATATGACCTTGGTAAGTATTGGATTAAAAACTTGTTTTTTGACTAGTATATATTATGGATGCTTGCATATGATAAACTTGATACACAATTTTATGGATGCTTGCATATTATAAACTTGATACGCACAATTTCACAACAAATTAACATACATCTGTCATCTAACGTGGATATGTCTCAAAATTGAGAAGCTTCCAAGTGTTTTGTCTTTTTAAGAGGCTTAGGAATGAGAGTTATTTATTTATAGAATATGAATTTTATATATATAAAAAAAAATCTATAAAGAACTTTTTTTTTATAATCGTGGGTGTTAGGGCTAGCTTGCACGCACCTCGACTAATTCCATGGGGCCCAGAAGTTGACAACCAGGTAAATCTCCAGTGGCCCTAAGGGACTCGAACTGGTGACCATTGGAGAGCAAACCCAAAGCCGGACCAGCTGAGAAAAGGAATTTGAATTAGCCATTATAACTTTTTTTGTTGAGAATTTAAAATTCTATTCCCAATTCTTTTCTATTATTATTTATTATTATAACTTTTCATTTGAAATCGATGTAAATAAAATCTACTTTTTTATTATAGTTATATTAATAATATAGGGCTATACGGACTCGAACCATAGACCTTCTTGGTAAAACAGATCAAGCTGATTATTATCAAAATGATTTGAACTGTTTCAAAGACCCAACATGCTCGGTTGAAAATTTTAGATACTCTTAACTCCTTCAAACTAACTTGTCTGTTTTCAGGATGAGGAATCTGTTGAGCATTTATTGCCACAAGACCTTTTGAAAAGACATGTAAAGCATGCTAAAAGGGTTCGAGCGCAGTAAGTTTCTCAATTTCATATTTGGTGCCATTTTTTTTCAAGCTCACATCTTTTAACAATATTCTTTTTATCGGACTGAGATCTTAAAATCCGAAATGACATAGGGCTGTTAGACCGGCCATTTTCTCTTAACTCACAGTCATATAGAGGCGTTTTAACTTGATTGTAGTTGAAGTAGGTCCCTGTGATAGTGCTTCCTATGAGAAGTCTAACCTGAAACCTCTAGATTCTACAGCATCCCTCCAAACTTCAGGCTTAGAGTTATTTCTAACTATAGTCTCATCAACTAATATAATAGCACCTGCAAAAACTTTCATCAAGGTATGGGGCTTGTCTATTTGAGGCTTGTACCTAGCATTACTCTTCATCCTAAATTGACTAGTATAAGTAGAATTAGAAATGGAGTGATTGAAAACAACCTGGCAGTCAAAAGATACATAGAATGATTAGTTTTCATGTTGGATCATTAATTCTTAACAATTGGGAAACTGATGAAGTTGTGATTTATGGGCTAAAGCAACGTAGATGAAATGGAGAAGTGCATTGGAAGTAAGGTGTGAACCTAGATACCTAGCAAGTTAATGGAAAAATAATATACAACTTCCACAAGACATGTTTTTACACTTTGACATGACTTTTATCACTAATCATTCAAAATAATTTACAACTTTTTACTGGTATAAGTGCAGCTTTTTGCGTGGGTGTTGCTTTCTAAAAACTACAATATAGAATCTTTATGCGTGGGGTCAAAGAGGGGAAAATGAAGAAAACATAAACTTGAAGAGGCTTGGAAGATTTGTGGAATCTGAAAGGCTCCATAATTTTTTTAAGTAGAATTTGGAAGTGACGATTTTCTCAAATAAGGGAGTTTCGAGACACATAAGGCATCATCACTATCATGGATGTGTGGCCTTTCTTAAAATGGATTTATTTCATATGTCCATACTCATTTATGCAACGGTTCCATTGTCCCCCCAATAGCTTATGTAACCTCTACGAGACATTCATTGTAAATGGGATGTCCAAAGGAGCCATTAGAAGTTTTCCCCTGTTTGAAATTTTTTTATGAGCATTTCCCTGTTTGCATTTGAATGCGATAAATGACTTGAATATCTAAGGTTTTGCTGTAGATTAAGGGAAGCACGGTTACAACGAATTGCAAGGTATAAAAGTAGACTTGCTCTTCTCCTTCCTCCACTAGTAGAGCAGTTCAGAAATGATACAGCTGCTAGAAACTGAATCACATCGAGTAGATCAGTACATCTTGCCAGTCTTGGGGAGGTCTTGTCAGTCTTCAGGGATGCTGAAGGAAGAGAGGTACTCAAATTTGGAGCTCATTGATCAAGATGAAAGGAAGTAGATAGGAAAATTGGTCGGGTTCTTTGCTGACGAATATGCATAGAATTGTTGGCTTTGCTATAATGAGGATTTTTAAAAGAGGGCCTAGATTGTTCTCTTCTCTCTGTAACTAATTTATTTCTTTTTCCTTTTTATTTGTTCAAAGAAGACGTTCTCTGCTTCCCCCAGGATCACGCACCTCTCGAAAGTTTTATACTTCGTTGAAAGCATTTCATTCGGATTTTTATTTTTTAATCAAAAAGAGCAGCTAGCTAGCTGAAAGTATCACCTAATATAGCTATGAGAATCTGTCTCAGTTATAATCACAGCATTTTTCCCATCATAAGTAAAGGTTTATTGATAAAGTTGGAGCTATTCTCTTAAAAAAAATGTCACATTTTGACGATGATAGACCATGGGATGTTGATTGCAGAAACAAGACAATTTGGCCTCTTCGGAAAGGATATCACGCGCAACCACACTCATAAATGAACGACGATATACCTAGTAGTGAAAATTAGTCAAAATAACATTCCTTGGCCTTGCATTATAACGTTAAAAAGGAAAGATAACTTTTGAGATCACTTCATAAATCGTTACGAATTTAGGTTTCAAAAACAAAAAGCGACACCTTTAAGATGGTACCAAGATGATTCTTTTTATCCAGCGAAAAATCATTCTTTACAGTTCATACATGGAAAAAAAAAAAAGTGCTACATATAAGTTGGTGCATTAACACAGATCCATTATAACCCCCTTTTATTTTTGGGATAGAAGATCCATTCTAACTCTAAAAAAAATAAAATACCTTTTTTTTTTTAGCATAATTGATATGAAAAGGTGTTGGGTACGTAAAAAAAAAAAGCTTATAAATAGTGGCTGAAACCCATATATAAGAGTTTTCCACACACTGAATTAGAAAATGACAAATTAAATCGATATAATTTCTTAACTTTAGTTTTAAATAAAAAATGGAATGAACAAATTTATAAAGTTAAAATCAAACCAATATGTACGCATTTTGTATTTTATAAAAGCGATTATGTATAGGTTAAGTTTCTAAACCAGTATCTTTGGTTTTAATAAAAAATAAACGTTGAACAAAATATGATTTATATTTTTAATTCAAAATTTGTTACCAATGGTTTTAAAATATGTTTTAATAAAAATTGATTTTTCAGAATTTTCTACGACCTTCTAAATATAAACAACACAGAGGTTGTGAAAAGAGAAGATGTAATAAAACAGAAATGTGAAAAAATACAACATATTATAAGTGAAAATTCCGAAAGCACAAATTAGAACTTCAATTGTACAGAAATTTACAACTTTAAATATGAAATCTCTAACAAAGCATAGGTTCAAATTATAAGTTCAAATTACAATAACATCAAATACAAAATGTTATAACTAAAATAAATACGAAGCTTCAAACGCATTTTCTTCAGGGTTTGGTGAAATTTCGTAATCTCCAAAAGAGGTATGCAAAGCATTTCCCTCAAGGTTGAATAAGCTTTGATAATTCTCAAAATAGTTTTCCATCAACAAATTTTTATCGTACGTAATTGTTGAGGCATTGTTGGAGATATTGTTTGTATTGAATTGTGGCATCATGTGATTGCTAATTTCTGATTTAGACCAACTTCCGGCATCTTTTGGCTGAGCAGGTCTTCCGTAATAGTTTTCATTAGGATTTGTATTGACAGAACCATAAAAACAGTTTTGGGCGGCCTGTGATTTCTTCAGAGATGCAAGTTGAGTTTGTAAATTTAGAACCTGTAAAAAATAAAGTAAAAAATAATTTATTAATTAGGACTTAATTGAAATTAATTTTGTAATTATTATAAATAAAATAGCAAGTGTAAGGGTGAAGACCTGATGCTGGAGAGCGAAAATATGCGAAAAAATACCATAAACAGGATTTTCAAGCCGAGCATGTACTTTATACGAAATTGTGGCAACTGGTTCAGAACGATCAATCACTGCCAGATTAGAAAGGAGTTTCGATACATTACTTGCACCAAAAACTTTATGAATGGTGGAGAAATTGGTTACTCCATGTTTATGACTGAAATAAGGAGCATAAAGGCATTGCTTAACACACTTTATTCTCAAAAATTTGCAAGCTTCGCAAGCGAAATCTGAAGCAGCCATTTTCATCATTTGTTTCACTCTGGGGGGGAATAAATAATTGCAATCGACAGATCCAACCTGAGCAAATCACGGAAGTTGTCGCCTGGATTCGCGGAATGTGTCGCCTGGGTTTGGGTGAAAGAAGGAAGCAGTGATATTCGTAAAATTTGTCGGCTGTGTGATTAATTAAAACAGTCTTCTTCTTTAAATCCGTTAACAAGTGTTAGACAAGTTTGCAGTCAAAAATGGCGTCGTTTTATATCTGAGATTGATGATTCACTAAGCCTTGGAAGGTGGTCCTTCCTGATTCAGACGTAATTCCATGTGTCCCATGCTACTCAGGTCAGGGCATAAATTAGTGATGCTTTCGGCTATTAGATTATCACCATCTACAGGGCTTAAATTTTTTTTTCTCATTTTCGCATTCAAACATAATTTTGTAAAGTATAATAGAAAATATATTAAAAGTTGTCAGTAAGAAATAGAAAGACAGAGAAGATGAATAAAATTGAGCAAATGGACAAATATGATTAGAAAATGGTCACTCTGTAAGTACAACATAACAGTTTTTATAAGTGCACATACATGGACTATGGAAGGAAATTTCTAAAATATCTATTCAGTTGTTTGAGTAACATCATTAACAGATACAACATTAAGTTTATTTTGGCGCAATTTCCCAAATTCATTTATAGATGCGGCCAAAACGATCATCCACTCTTTTTGTTGCATTGTATTTGCAAGAATTTCCATATACGAGAGGTCATCCTGTAATGATAAAAACATATATGAACGAATTAAATGCATTCCTTAAATTTAGTTAAAAGTATAAATGTTACCTCATCTACGTGTTGCACAAGTTCTGTTGTTGTGCAATCAAATATCTATTCTACTGTAGATCCAAATGCGACCACTCCGATTGAGTCGCTATTATCAGAGGCCTCTAAATAGACTCGACATCTAGGAATAATAAATAATTAATTAATTAATGATATTAGCAAATAATATACTGTAATTAGAATGTAGAAATTGTTTATTTGAAAATATGAACAAAAATATTTACCTCGGTTGTGCAGTTGTTAGTTCTTTGCAATTATAACATAAGAACTGTTCATCTTTATCGTACCCAGTAGTTTTGCTGCAATTTTCACATGATAAATAATAAAATGGCTGATGTAGATTAGACATCATAAATCTTCCTCTAACCGAGAATGTCGACCGCTGCATTAGAATAAGGGAATTAAATATGTCAATAAAAGCTAAATATTACCATATCAACGAAAGGCGGTAAACAATGGACATTTTACATTTAACCACCTGCAGTATTGCAAATCCATAACACAGAAATCAAAAACTCTTGTATTTTATCTTAATTTTATCCCAAAAAAAATTTACTCTAACCAGGATTGATAATTAATGCATTAGAATTGGGGACTAAATGCAAGAATAAAAGTTAGATCTTAGTACACTGACTGACCTTAGCAAAGAACAAACATTTTAGATGTAACTGCACGCACTTTTCCAAATTCAGAAGGCACAATTAACAAGTTATTATTTCCCATTTCAATTTCATCTCAACCAACCTCCAATTTCCATATTCGAGAAGTAACATTAAAAAAATAGGAGTGCGAAAATTTTTTTTCAATAAAAAATATGCACCGTTGCACTAAAACTAAAGAATTAAATGAATTGATAAAAGTTCAGTACCACCACATTAATTGAACCGTAACAAACAATGGGAATTCTAAATTTAATCATATGCAATGTTTCAAAACCACAAGAGACAATTATATATCATAAATTGTACTCTAAGCAGGATTGATAATCAATGCATTAGAATTGAGAATTAAATGTACCAATAAAACTTAGATCTTAATACACTAATTGAACCTAACAAACAATAAATGTTTTAGATGTAACTGCACGCACTGTTCCAAAGTCATAACGCATAATTAAGAAGTTCTCATTCTCCATTTCCATTTCATCCCAACCAACCTCCAATCTCCATATTCGAAACGTAAATGACAAAAATAGGAGCATGAAAAAAAGAATTTCAATAAAAAATATGGATCACTGTACTAAAAGTAAACCACTAAATGAATTAATAAAATATGCACTGTGCATAAACCACAACGCACAATTAAGAAGTTCCCATCTTTCATCTCCATTTCATCCCAACCAACCTCCAATCTCCATATTTCAAAAGAAGATAGGAAAGGAAAAATTTGATAAAAAAAATTATTTATAAGAAATAGGAAAT
The DNA here is from genome assembly GCA_029856935.1 of Cyclocarya paliurus. Lineage (NCBI taxonomy): Eukaryota > Viridiplantae > Streptophyta > Magnoliopsida > Fagales > Juglandaceae > Cyclocarya > Cyclocarya paliurus. Next base: position 30,034,263 of record CM056956.1, on the reverse strand, counting down.
ATGATTTTAGGCAATAAAATTATACCCTCATTGATGGCATAGATTTCAAAACTTCAGCAATTTCTGAAATTTTTATTAATGGATCAGTAGAAATGGCTGAAGTTGACGCGCTTGGACTATTAAAATTGTTCGCAATTATTTCCTCAACCAGTGTATTGTTTTTTGTTGCCCTAGAAATTTGGATTAATAAATAAACCAAAAGATTGGAAGACGAGAAAATATATATTAGATATATGTGATAATAAATCGACAGAAGAGAATATAAAATGTATATTACATCTAAATAATAAATGTAATAACTTATTTTAAGTATGCAATTTACCATGCACGTAATGGAACAGCAGATGCGAGAAAAGGCCCAAGAGTAAAAATGCTTGTTGGTCTTGACGATAAGGATAAGCCTACATTCAAAATATATATGAATAAATATAGAAATACATTATAAATAATAAATAAAAGTGTTAATATTAATTAAGAAGAAGTACCATTATAGGAAGAGACTCTAATTCTTGTTCCAAGAAGAATTGGCTTGTTCATAAGAATGTTATATATTTGACGGCACTCGTCGTTGACAAAGCGATTTCACATTGACAAACGTAAAACTTTTTGATTACGAAAATGAGCAATAATGTTAAATTCAGAAGAATAAAATTATCATAAGATATTAAAGTGAGAAATTGATGAATCTAAGATTATATATATTAATACCTTGGATCAAGCACATATATATATTGCACCAGTGATTTCCCGTGACTCGTGTTAACTTCTCTTGCCATGTTCATATGAATTACAATGGCCAAAATATCTAATGTACAAAATTTTTATTATTCTTTTGTAATAAGAAAGAAACTCTTAAAGATAGACACATATTTATATAATAATTACCTATTTTTTCATCTGTGTCTTTGTACAGATGAAGTTCAGGAAAAGGAATAATATTGTAATCTAGTGCTCTAAGCGGTGCATCGTCATCCTGAATGTCTTCAACAATAGTTCTGGAGTTAATAATCCATTGGAATTCATATGCTTCCCTTTTATGCCTTGGATCCAACGGCTTCACAAAGGCATTGCCAATGTAATAAGATTGGTATATTTGAAGCGTGTCATCACGTAAATCAATATCTCTCCAAAAAATAACTGCCTGCACCCGATTTCCCTGTGAAAAAACAGAGCTAATATTCATTTCTTCAATTATGAATGAGAAATAAAATAATGATATGTAGATAAAGAAATTTCTTTAATACGTCAACATCTATAGGCAGCAAATTTTGATATTTTGTAGGGAAATATTGCGCTTGACGCTTGGATGATTTTTCGGCGACAATCATCTTTATTTTTCAGTTTTTTGTGGTTGGGCCGATGTTCTTAACGGATGTAAAGATGGTCCGCACGTTTACTGCAAATAAAACTCGGCAAATACAGAAATGTTAATATATAACAACAAATTAACAATATTAATGAAACAATTGAACAACTCTATCAGTACTAATAATGTTAAAAGAATTCAAATACTTACATTAGATCACAATGAATCTACTAATCTCAAGAAATTTCTATATACAATATTTTTTGTATAATTCCTTTCGGAAATAGAAGTTGTTGTTGGTCTTATAAGCAATTTAACTGATTCAGCAGTTTTAGCTCTTGACAGTGCGACATATAATTGCCCATGGGAGAAGACAGGTTCAGGTAAATATATTCCGACAGAATTTAATGTTTGTCCTTGCGATTTATTGATTGTCATTGCAAAACTAAGTCTAATAGGAAATTGTGTTCTTTTAAATTGGAAGCCATTAGTTTCATTTGTTTCAGGTAAAAATGGTATTCTAGGTATAAAAACCCTTTTACCACTATAATGGCTAGATGAAATCTGTGCGTCAATCATATTACGGCTAAAGTTACAACAAGTCAGCCGTGTTCCGTTGCATAAACCCTCTGAAGGATTAATATTTCTAATCAACATTATAGGACAATTTTTTTAAGTAATAATTCATGTGGTGGCAATCCGTTTGGTGTTAATGTATTTAAGAAATCTTCCATAATGCCCTGTTCAGATACGTCAAAACTATAATATCGCACTATGTCGCCGGGAAATTTATCAATGAGAATAGCATTTATTTCGTCAACCGATTATTTTTTGGAGTTAAAACAGCACGATTTGCCATCTCAGTTAAGTTGTTCGAATAGTTGGAAATGTTTCTATAAACAACAGCTAACAAAAAATTTAGAAATTCAACATCATTGTTATAAGGAACAAGCATTTCGCCTGGGATCTTGATATTTTCATCTACAGTTATTGGAGGATTGCCATTGCCCACCTCAATTAGATAGTGCGAGAATTTTGGATCTAATCTGGCTCTCATGTTTTCTGTTAATTTAATTTTTTGTAGGAAATGCCATAAGTAAGAAGAAGCCAAGCTTGCATCGATTTGTTGTTCTTTTGTACTATTATGAATTACAGGTAATACTTGGCGAAAGTCTCCACAAAAAATAATAACTTTGCCACTAAAAGGGAGATCTATATCGTTAATGTCTCGCAACATTTTATCTAATGCTTCTATAGAATATTTTGTAGACATAGGGGCTTCATCCCGTATAATCAATTTTGCAAAATGTAATAGTTTAGCAAGACTTCCCTGTTTGGCGACGTTACAGGTGCTATTTTTATCTGCATTTAATGGAATCCTAAATCTTGAATGTGTTGTTCACCCTCCAGGTAAGATCGATGCAGCAACATCGGATGATGCAGTGGCAAGTGCTATTATATTTCTTGATCTAATTGTAGTTAGAAGTGCTTTGTACAGAAAAGTTTTACCAGTACCAGCAGGACCTTCGACGAAAAATGCAGCAGATTCATTTGCTAGTAAGGTTTGTATTATCAAGTTGTATGCATTTTTTTGTTCGGAATTTAAGGAATTTGATGCAAGTAAATCTTCTTCTGGAATTATAATAGTTCGTTCATCCTCAATTTCTGTATTAAGAAATTCGTCGTGATCACAAAATATATCAGCAGGAACAAAATGATACATATTTATATGTTTTCCCATATATTCAAGTGTGGAAGCAATACTTTGTAGAACCATTCTTCTAACAGTTGGTAATGGTAAGTTTGTTCTAAGGAAATCTATAGACATTTCTTTTTCAAATCGTTCCCAAAGTTCCTTTGGATTTGTAGGATTACAGTACACTAAAATTGTTGAGAAAAGACGTCATAAACTACTTGGTATTTGATATAGACAAGTCTCTTCTAAACAATCTTCTAAACTGCTATCTTTATCTAACAAGCCATGTGAAGTAGCTGCTTCACGATATGTTGGTAACATAAAACCATTAACTGTCCTTAATTTTTCGAATGATGTTGCTCCTCTAATATGATTTAATAGTATTCACAAATAATATCTTTCCCCTTCAAATGGGTTAGCTGTAACAATTCGACCTATAACAGTTTTTTTCTTTCTTGGAGTCTAAATTTTATATTCAGAATTCCAAACAAATTTTTCAGGGAACTCTTTATACAACAAATTTCGTGCACTCTCATCAATTTGGTTTCTATGAAAAAACTCTGTTAACATTGATCTATTTGAGAAACAGGAGTTTAAAACAGTGTTTAGATTTTGATGTACACGGAAAGATACTAAATGTTGATTATCAAGATGTAGATGCAAACTATAAACTGATGGATACATTTCATTAAGTGTAAAATCGTATATCTTCCACATTGCCTCAGGAGGAGTAATCCATCTGCCTGATTGAAATTGTTCGATTTCATCAATTTGTTCGTTATTTTCTTCATTGATAATATTGAAAGCAATGCGATCGTGTCCTTTATAAATATATTTATATAAATATTTAACAGCTTTAATTGTAGAACAGATCTCAACGTTAATATGACAGTTATATTTATAAAGAATATATGGATTGTATGGAACAACCCAACGGCTGTCTAAATTGTGACCTCTAATTTTAGCAGTGATTCCATTGTCACGACGTCTATACAGCGGAAAACAATCCATTCCAACAGTTGTTGTAGGTGCAAATTCTTTGGGGTATTGACTCTTGCAGATGCCTTTTTTTTTCATACATACATTGGCTGGATTCAAAATTCCACAAAGACCATGCATCATATGCCTAACCACGGTGCTATACAAGTGTAAATTTTTTGTTTTATTAGGTATTTCTGCTGAAACGATTTCGTCAAAAGTTTCAGGGGCATAAATTCTCCAATCTCTCTGAAGTATAATTAAGAAATGGACATGCGGTAAACCTCTTTTTTTATGCTCAATGGTATAAACATAGGTTGCAACTTTGCCAAAAATTTGTCGTTTGAATAAATCAACTTTTAAATCTTCTAATTTGGCTCTAAAAATTCTCGCAACTAAATCAGGGCGATTTTGAACTTCTTCCTGTGGATGTAGATGTTCTAAGATTTCATTCCAGTTTGGATTGCATGTCATAATTAGGAAAATGTCAGGTTTGCTGAAACGTTGAACCAAAGCCATTGCTTCTATATATCTCTTGCGCATATTTCTTGGACCTCCAATAAAAGATGAAGGTAGGATAATGCGTTTTCCAATTTTGGAAGCGCTAGTTTCTCCAATTGAAATACTATCTACAATGCTCTGATATACATCTGATCTTATTTCATGTTGTTTTGAACGGAAATAATCTAGTATTGATGTTTCAATTTTAATGTACATGTCAACAACAAATTGTTGTAGTAGATGGCTAGATAGTAACAAAATTTATCTGTGTGTATCTTTCATTTGTAATTTGAAACAGTAATATTCACGGCAAGAAATGGCTGGCGCTTTCTTCTTTTTCTCCAGAACTAAAAATAATGTAAGATAGAATTTAGAAAAATTAAATGATATTAGAATATACGATTAAATAGATAGGAACGTATCATTACCTTGTTGTTCATGGTGCATAAATTCTTCTGCGCTATTTGAATGTTCAATATGACTTAATTCTAACGTTTGATTGCCTATTGATACTGTGCCTTTTTGGATTTTTTTAATTCCTTGATTCCAACCAGGATCACCGAAAGGAAACAGTAGCGGATATTGTAGTGAGTCGTAACAACCGAAATAGTATTGAACAATATGACTACCACCAGCTTTCTTAAAAATGATAATGTCACGGCCTTTTTGTTCAGTACTTGTGTCAGTTTCTATCCAAATAGCTGCAACTTGTGATACTGAGGGAGCATTGTAAATACATTGATCTAAATCAACGTCTGATCTTATACGAATTGTATGATGTTGAACATTTGGAATGTTGTTGAGAGTTCGGAAGAAACGACAGTATGGATTACTTCAAGTATAGTCATCAACTGAGCAATGATCGAAATATCTAATCTTTCTGCATCGTCTATACGGTTTTGCAGTTCATGTTCGGTATCGTAAAAATATAGTTGTAAATATGAAGGGTGTCCATCTTCAGGTATTAAGTTGTTAATGTAATGATATATCTGTCCCTGAACTCTAAACTTGTAAATCTCTCTGTTTCTTCTACATAGATTTGTGTCAAATTTTACCCCAAACGATGTGAAAGCGAATTTGTTATTGTACTTACGTGCATAGGTACAAAAATTTGCAGACACAGTTGAATCAGAAGTAAACAGTTGGTAAAGGTCGTCTGAAAGTTGGTTACAACTCAATGATATTGTGCCGCCGGCACAGCAGAAGCCATTGGGTTCATGATAAATTCTTTTCGCTCCACAATATCCACACGAAATAACTGATGGTAAGTGATCTGGCTCCGCAAATGTACTTTTCAATATTTGTCTTAAAGAAGTTGTAAATCTTAGAGTAGCTATAATATTTTTGAAGTTGGAACTCATGACCCTTGGTAGAACAGATGTGTTTCTATTCGCAATATTATCAAAGGCATGAGAATTTGAAGAAGATCTGATTTCTCTTATAGAAATAATTCCATCATCTCTCCGAGTATAAGATAAATTATGCTGGAATCTTGTTTCTATTTGATTTTGCTTATTTCTATATTATTTTCGTTCTGCATACGTTTTTCTTATTTTTCGACGTCTTTCTTCCTTCTTCTCCTCTGACTGACAAGCATACCAACTTCTTTTCCCAGCGTTATTTCTAGGTTCTTCAAAATTTATTTTTAAAGCGTGTTAGATAAACATTAATGACGAGAACAGGTATAGAGTTTTGGAATTTTTTGTTAATAAAAAATAACCTACCGGTGGGCATTGTAAAGAGGGGCTACAAATTTCATAGCAATTTCAATAACTAATAGAAAGAAAGAAACAAATATATCTAATATGCAAACGCAGAAGACAAACAAATATATAGCGAATGAACAACAGTACAATTATCTATATTTAAAACAGATAGCTATAATAGTTAAATATACCCGGATGTAGAGGACAAATAAACGATCAGTGGAGATAAAGCAGATCAACAACGATCAGAATAAAGAACAGGGAGATAATTACAAAAGCGGGAATTCTGTTGGAAAACAGTGGAGGAGAATAATATTATAATTTCAGTCATCTACCAATGTTTGTTAAATAATTATGCATTATCTAATTACAATTGAAGATCTTGATATTTTTTTGATTAAAATTCTTCTAACAGTCAAAATATTATCGAACAAAAAATAACTATATGCAGAATAAAATTTTTCTTTCTAATGTTGCAAAAAGGTTTTTTTTTTTTCACTTCTATTTGTTTTTTTATATGGCATTGTTAAGTTTTTTTTTTCTCTTTGTAGAAATTATCATTATTTTATTATTATTAATACTATCATTATTATATTACAATTGAAGTTGTTAATATTTTTTTATTGAAATTTTTTTAAAGAAATATAATATTATCCAAACATAGATGACTATATATTAGGAATAACATCTTTCTTTATAATTTTTCAACCAATTTGTTGTTTCCTCGTTTTTTGTTTTTCCATATGGCATTGTTAAATTTTGTTGTTTAGAGAAATTGTGAATAAATTTTTTTTAATTGTATCCGCGATTGCAAATTTATTTCTGTTACATTTTTTACTATATTCCCGTACCATGTCTTCGTATATGAAGACAAAGAAATAAACATACATTTTATCTTACATTTCATTCTGATACACAATACTTACTAATTTAATGAGTCAAGTCTCTAAATTTTAGTATTTCTAATTATTTTACTTAATAACTAATAGAAAGAAAGAAACAAATATATCAAATATGTAAACGCAGAAAAGAAACAAATATATAGGAAATGAACAATAGTACAATTATCTATATATAAAACAGATAACTATAATAGTTAAACATACCCAAATGTAGAGGACAAATAAACGATCAGTGGAGATAGAGCAGATCAACAACGATCAGAATGAAGGATAGGGAGATAATTACAGAAGCAGGAATTCTGTTGGAAAACAGTGAGAAAAGATAATATTATAATTTTAGTCATCTACCAATATTTGTTAAATAATTATGCATTATCTTATTACAATTGAAGGTGTTGATATTTTTTTGATTAAAACTCTTCTAACAGTTATAATATTATCGAACAAAAAATAACTATATGCAGAATGAAATCTTTCTTTCTAACGTTGCAACCAATTTTTTTTTTTACCTCTTTTTTTGTTTTTTTATATGGCATTGTTAAGTTTTTTTTTGCTTTGTAGAAATTATCAATATTTTATTATTATTAATACTATCATTAATATATTACAATTGAAGTTGTTAATATTTTTTTACTGAAATTTTTTTAAAAAAATATAATATTATCCAAACATAGATGACTATATATTAGGAATAACATCTTTCTTTATAATTTTTCAACCAATTTGTTGTTTTTCTGGTTTTTTGTTTTTCCATATGGCATTGTTAATTTTTTTTTTGTTTAGAGAAATTGTCAATAATTTTTTTTTATTGTATCCGCGATTGCAAATTTATTTCTAGTACATTTTTTACTATATTCCAGTACCATGTCTTCGTATATAAAGACAAAGAAATAAACATATTCATTATCCTACATTTTATTCTGATACACAATACTTACTAATTTAATGAGTAAGGTCCCTAAATTTTAGTATTTGTAATTATTTTACTTAGTAGCTATTTCATTTCAATTTATTATTATCATTATTATTACTTTTAAATTATTTTTTAGTTGATGTGTATTTTAATTTATTTTGATATATGTTCGGATTGAGCTTTAGATTTTGTAGTGCTTTTATTTCCTTGGGCTGTGGTGTGTGTATGTTTTTTTTGGACAAAGTGATAGCCCAGCCCGTGTGTGAAATAATGGCCCAGGTATGTGAATGAAATCTTTCTTTCTAATGTTGCTACCAAATTTTTTTTTTTTACCTCTTTTTGTTTTTTTATATGGCATTGTTAAGTTTTTTTTTTGCTTCGTAGAAATTATCAATATTTAATTATTATTAATACTATCATTATTATATGACAATTGAAGTTGTTAATATTTTTTTATTGAATTTTTTTTAAGAAATATAATATTATCCAAACATAGATGACTATATATTAGGAATAAAATCTTTCTTTATAATTATTCAACCAATTTGTTGTTTTTCTGGTTTTTTTTTTTCATATGGCATTGTTAATTTTTTTTTGTTTAGAGAAGTTGTCAATAAAGTTTTTTTTATTGTATCCGTATCCGCGATTGCAAATTTATTTCTGGTACATTTTTTACTATATTCTCGTACCATGTCTTCGTATATGAAGACAAAGAAATAAACATTCTAATTATCTTACATTTCATTCTGATACACAATACTTACTAATTTAATGAGTGAGGTCCCTAAATTTTTGTATTTGTAATTATTTTACCTTGTACCTATTTCATTTCAATTTATAATTATCATTATTATTAATTTTAAATTATTTTTAGTTGATGTGTATTTTAATTTATTTTGGTATATGTTCGGATTGGGCTTTAGATTTTGTAGTGCTTTTATTTCCTTGGGCTGTGGTGTGTGTATGTTTTATTTGGACAAAGTGATAGCCCAGCCCGTGTGTGTAATAATGGCCCAGGTATGTGAACTAAGGGCGCAACCCGTGTGGATGGAAGCCCAGGACCTGGTCTATAGCCGAAAACGGTGAGTTTAGGAGCTGCTATGTAGTCGAAAACGGTGAGTTTTTGATAAAGTCCCTAGGGTTTCATATATCATTGTTGCGCCGACACCCTCTCATTTCTCCTCCTCCTCCTTTTCTTCTTCATCTGTTTCGTTTCTTCTTCCACGAGCTGCTGCCGACGCCACCCATTAGCCACGCAATGCATCTTCCATCACCGACGAGCTTCTACCTTTCTCCACCTCCTTCTTCCACCCCCAAGCTTCCGTGTTGTCTCCGTGCCCTCACTGTCTGCCTATCTGTGACTATCAAGCCATCTCTCACGCTCAACCTCTCTCTCACGCCATCGACAACCCATCGCCGTGGACACTACTGCTCCGTGTTCTTATCCTCCACTTCCAGTTGTTCCGGAGGCTAAAAAAGCACAGGTATTTTTTCCCCCTATCGGTGAGAATCGGTATGTGAACATATATACGCCTTTTTATTTCCGAAATCTCACATTTATTCAGTCATTACAATGTTTCAATTCGTCACTAATTGATTCATTTGATTTTTTTTTTTTTTTGTGAATTTGGGGATTTGAGATTTAGGGTTTTTTACAGGCTTCGAAATCTTATTAGAGTTTAGATTGTATGATTTTTTTTTTTGTATAGATCCCCATGAAACCGAGTATGTATTTTATGATTGTGGAACTTTTAAATGCGGGAGTGGTTATAAATCTTTACATGTGTAATTAGAAGTTTTGTTCTTCGGTATTGTTTTTTTTTTGCCTCTATAGATCTTAAGATGTAAGTAGAAGTTATGTTTTGTAGATTTTTGAATCTGTTGTTTACATTTCACAGTTTTGTTTTCAGAAATCTGAGATGTTTAATATCTAAAATTTTGCAATTCCCTTTCTTGTTTTTTTTTTTGTTTTGCCTGATGATGTGATTTAATTTGGGTTTACAATTCAATATTTTTGTTGGGTAGATATTCAAATTAATAACATCGTATGTTTTCTATTCCAGCTTTCAACATATCTAAGATGTGATTATCAGGTTTTTTTTTTCTTTATAAATATTCGAATATTCATATCTGAGATGCGATTATCTGAAATGTGATTATCAATTGTGGTAATTGTTTTTGTCCCAGTTTTTTTTGTTTTTTGAGTGGGTATAAATGTTTACATCTGTGTTTGTTCTGTTGTGATTTATTTATTTTTATATATGTCTCTGTACTGTTTTCTTATATATGTCTCTGTACTGTTTCCAGGATAGTTTACTATGTTTTATATTTGTTTAGATACATTCTCAATATGTGTAGTTCAAGCCTCGGTAAAAAAATTTTCACATGCATGTGTACGAAATATTTCATGAGAACATAGAGAAATTAATGTTTAACTGAAGCTGCTTATATCTTCTGATCAGAACATATAGAACTTCATATGTTACAGAGAGAGAACAAATAGAAACATACCGGTATTGTTTTTTAGCAACTTAAATCTGGAAGGATGAGCACTGCAATTTTTGCATTCGCCTACACGGGAAAAGAACAACAATACTGACATGTATAAGGACAAAGAAAGAAAATTTGCCTAATTTTTTTTTTGTTCTTATTCGTAGTAGGATTTTTTAATTTAATTTTTTTCCCTAAAAAAAAAAATACCCGTAAAACTCGAGAGCTGAGAGCCAAATTTAGAACCAGATTTCAGAATGTTAAAAGAAGAAGATGCGATGAAAGCTGATGCAATGCAAACTGATTTGAGAGCTGATCATACACAAAGTTATGCGATGTAAGCGGTGGAGAAAGAAGCCTCAGAAATCAAAGTAAGGAAGGAGCTGCCATCTACATGTCACTTGACACGTTTACATTAGAATAAAATTTCTTTGAATGATCCTACCACATGTCAGCTGAATCTTCAAGATGCCATGCACACATATTACATGTTGGATGCAATCAGAATATCGGGGGCTAAAAATGGAAAACAAAAAATGGCCAATGATCAAAGCGGCAAAAGAAATAAAACAAAAAGAGAATGTCAGATTTGCTGGAAGACATCGTGGAAGGGGAAAAAAAGAAAACAGAACTAACAATCAAACAACAAATGTATAAAGAAAAGGACAAAATGACAAGAAGGATAGAAATAATAAAAACGGAAAACAAAAAATGCTTGATGGTCCAAGTGGCAAAAGAGGAAAAGCAAAAGAGCATCTCAGATTTAATCGTGGAAGGGAAAAAAAAGAAGAACTAACAATCAAACAACAAATGTATAAAGAAAAGGACAAAATGGCAAGAAGGATAGAAATAATAAAAACAAAAAACAAAAAATGCTTGATGGTCCAAGTGGCAAAAGAGGAAAATCAAAAGAGCATCTCAGATTTAGTGAAAGCCATTGTGAAAAGGAAAAAAAAAAAGTGAGAATCAAACAACATATATAGAAAGAAAAGGACAAAATGGCAACAAGGATAGAAATGATAATAAAATATCAAATGAAGGATAAAAAAAAAAAAAAAAAATATACGACACCTGCATGTTTATCGGCGCTTATTATATATAAGATATTTATATAACAGAAGTTAAACTGCCTGCCTGCTAGAATAGTATGGTAATGGTATCTGATTCCATAAGAAATAAAATAATTTCTCTATATAATAATATAGCGTATTAGTATCTGATTCCCGTGGCAAATTATGTTCTCCGTGTCCGTCGCAACGCCGAAATCCCATTGGCCATTTGGTTCCATGAAAACCATTCGAACTTTAGTTCTGTGCAAAAGTCTACAAATTAGTCTTCCTACTCCCATTCTGTTCATCTCTCTCTCCTCCCCACCCACTTTCTCCTCCAAATTAAAGAGAGTTTTGCAGCCCCCCAAAAAAAAACCATGATTTTTGTTGGTGGGCTACCATTTTCCACTGACCCATCGTCTCAGGTACTTTCTTCACTCTGTCCTCTATTTTCACTCCTTTCGTGCATTTTTTTTGGCACAACTTTCTGCTTATTTGCAGAATGCTAACACCTGTTTACTATTTTCTTTTGTCTCTCCATCACTTCGTTTGGCTTCCCAGAAAAACAATCCGAAAGGGAAAGAAATTGCATAGCTATTATTTGTCTCTCTGTTGGGAACCGGACTAAGTGTCCATGACTTTGTTATTTCGGTTGTAAATTCTAGTTAGTTGTTACTCATCCTGTGCACTTGGGCTATGCCTATTGCCTTATTAATATAATTTGCTGATGACCTATAAAAAAATGTCATTCCTTTTTGTTTATAAGAAGTCAGCTTTCATTCACAAAAGAAATACCATGTACAGATTACAATCTACATGTCAGCATCCAATAATACTCTATTGGAAACAAATTCTGGACAAGAGTGCCACCATTGTTCTGTATCATCGATCATCATGGCATGTCTTGCTAGCAAGTGAGCAGCCTCACTATCCTGCCTTCCAACATGCAGAACCTCATAATTTTGAAAGCGCTGAAGAAGAGACTGAATTTCTATTATTAAAGACCCCTGTTTAGAGAAATTAGGTGCCCTTTAATTGAGAGCTTCTATAACTGTCAAAGAGTCCCCTTCTAGGATCAAACTAGAAAAACCCAAATGGAGAATCATTTGCAATCCCCTTAAAGCAGCCAAAGCTTCAATATCATCCACTTCAAATATTCTCACTTCCTTATGACTCATAGCAAAAACAACTGCACCATTATGATCCTTTAAATGATTCTCACGCCTGCAGTATCTGATTTCTAAATAATGCCCATCAAAATTCATTTTCACCTTACCACATGGTGGAGGCTGCCATTGAAGTACCTTCTCCTTCCTTACAATCAATCGATTATGTTTGATGATATTGTAACAATCCACATAACCAAGACAATTATCAACAACATCCAGGATGGTACTATCAGAATTCTCAAATAGTCCAAGATTTTTATATTTCCAAACACCCCAAGAAATAGTAAGGAAAATAGGAACAACTGACATATCCACTCCCATTAGATTCGACGGCAAAACATCAAAAGCATTATCAGAATCCAAGAACTTAAAACATTACTGCACTGAGAAGCCCATATCTGCCGAACAGTTGTACGCTTAAACGATGCATGGCTGCTGTCTTCAATTTGAAAATTACATTGAGCACAAATTCCACTGGTTAAGATACCCCTTTGCAACAAAATCAGCTTTGTAGGGAGACTATTGGTACATGCCCTCCAAGCAAAGTTCTTCACTTTCTTTGGTAGTTTCAGATTCCACAACTTCCTCCAAAACTCAGAAGTGCTTTGTGAATGTGAACTTTCAATCCTTCCTCCATGTTTTAACAACTCCAAAGCAAAATGATATTCTGATTTTACTGAATACATTCCACTTTTATGAATACTCCAAACAAACTGGTCTACAAACCACAAGTGAATAGGAATTCTAACAATCTGGTCACTTACAAATGGAGGAAATACAGCTCTTATCAAATCTATATTCCAGGTTCTTGATAATGGGTTAAGCAACTCATTTATAGTAGAGTCTACAGTTAAAAATTGAGAGGATGGTTCAAAATACTTAGCTTTAAGGAGCTTAAACAGAAAAGATTCAGAATTTTGATTTTTGAAGTCCATTCCTTTCCTCTTTCTTATGACTTTTCATCTTCTGTTTCCTGCGCTTCTCTTTGGGAAATCTTTAATCTATTTCCGTTTATTTCGTTTCATTATTCTGTTCTAGTTCCTTCTTTTGTCATTCTTCCTTTTGCTTTTGGTGGTTGGTTTTGATGGAGTGCAGCTTTTGGATTGAAGCAAAACAGTTTGCAATCAGAAGGAATGGGGGGAATCTCTTTTGTATTACAGAGAAGTGTAGGAAGTTCATGAAGGTTCTTTACCTTAGTGGAGATGTGGGGGTCTGGATGGTTAAGGTGGTCGAGGAAAGTTTGAGATTCTCTGGTAATAGAGCACCTTATCAGACTAGAATGGAGGGAAATAGAGTCTTCCAATCCAAATATGTCAAAATTCGTACGGAAGGTTTGTAAAACTGGTTGAGCTGGGTACGGGCAAGGGGAAGAAATGGAAGTGGTTGGGATGGTTTTGTGAAAAAAACGAGTGAGCTTGTCGGTTCAAGCTCCTCTGTTCTTGTCTTAGAAAACAGAGGAGTTAATGGAGCTGTAAAAGAGGTGAGTAGAGTTAAATTGCACAGAGGAGTTTTAACTCTCATTAAGCTCCTTATTTGGTAGCTGTTAAGAAATCTGCTAAAGATAATCCTGGTCACAGTACAAAAATAGGAAAGATTTGGCAGTGTCAACTGCAAGGATCAAGAAGGATGGCTTGAAGGAGATGAACCGACGAAATTTCTCTGATGATGAGGTTGACGGTTAGCATCCCGCGATGTTGAAGAAAGTGGGTGAAGTTGAAGGGTCATTATGGCATATTTGAGCAGAGTTACTTGGATGGAAAGGCAGGACTGGGCCTAATTATGGGCCTCGGTCGTGTATATAGCAAGAAATTAGATAAAATAGCTGAGGTGAGAGAGGGGGGGGGGGTGCCTGGTTCAAAAGACTCTATTGCTTATGTAGGAGATGGACTCGTTAGAGGCCCAACCCGTAAGCTTGGTTCGCGTTTGATTCAATAGAATGGTGGGCCTCAAAATATCATTTGCCCAAAAGGAGTTGTGTTCCAGCCCAAGCCTACGGTGGCTCTGAGGCCAGGTCTATCTTCTTAGACTAGGTTGCTGGTGGGGGGCAAATCTTCTAGGTGTATTCCGGGGACAAGCTCTACTACAGTGAATAAGGTGAACACGTCCCTCAACACAGCGAAGCTCAAGAGGGCTCAACCCACTCAGGAGGTGGCTTCGATTCAACCTTTGACTTCACAAAAGAGGTCGATGGGTGATGGGGTTTCTATTAGTAGCATTCCGACGACGAGTATGCCCCTGAAAGTTGCAACGAAGGTTGGAGGTTCTTCTGAGGAGTACACTAGTTCGAGTTCAAATAATGTTGCTGGGATTGAGCAACCCTTTATAGGTTGCGTGCCAAGGGATGGTGAAGAGGTAGAAGATGAATGTGGTGAAGGGTTAAGGGGGAGCGAGAAGTCTTTTACTGAGGTTCCCTGCACTCAATTTAATATACCTAGCTTACATATGGTGATTGGTGGAGGTGAAGATTCTGAATCTTGAGAATCTAGAGAGTTGTTCGAATCATATGAAGATCTTAAGCCTGTTCCTTAGTGTACTATTAATTCAGGCATTGAATGGCCAAGTAATTCTTCAGACTAGGTGATGAGGAAGGTAGAAGAAATCAAAAACTGTGTTGGAATCTCTTGTGAAGGATTTGAAGAGCAATTTAGAGCTCTTCTTATTGCCCTAGAAGCTAGACAACCTGCTCTGGCCAGATCAGCATCAAAAAAGGAGAGAGAGTTGAAAATATTGGAGTGCACTATTAATTACAAATCCAGGGAAGGGAGTGCCTTGAAAGAAAAAGGCAAGGAAAGGGCTGTCAATGGTTTGTCATGAAGCCCAAGATCATTTCATGGAATGTTCGGGGACCAAATGATTATAGGAAACATCTCTGGGTGAAAAATATGGTTCGTCAATGGAAGGCTGAAGTTATTTGTTTTCAAGAAACTAAATTGAAGATAGTCAATAAATCGTTGATTTATAGTTTATGGAGTTGCCAACATGTGGGATGGTTTGAATTAGTTTCAAATGGAGCTTCAGGAGCTATTATTGTAACGTGGGATAGGAGGGCCGTGGAATTAGTAGACTATTATGTGGGAGAATTTTTGGTGGCATGTCACTTTATAAAAATGTGGATGATGAGGTAGAATGGGCTTTTGCTGGTGTATATGGGCCAAATTCTGATGCTAGTATAAGTATTTTGTGGGATGAAATCACGGGAATTTGCAGCTGGTGGGATGTTCCATGGTGTATAGGAGGGGATTTTAATATTGTTCGTTTTCCTTGTGAGCGATTAGGGGATTCTATGATTTCTAGAGTTATGTCCGAGTTTCTGATTTCATTTCCGAGCTACAACTGGTTGATTTACCAATGGTGGGAGGGGACCATACGTGGTCAAATGGGAGAGCATGGTCCCAGCTGGGCGGATTCTTGGTTTGGCTTCTTGGGAAGCACTCTTTCCGGAGTTTTTTTTTTTATAAGTAAATGATTATAATATATATAGAATAGGCATAGCCCAGGTACACCCCAAGTATACAAGAGATTACGCCTAGTTAGCTAGGAGAAATAGAGAAGAGAAAGTCATGAAAATCAAGGCCATTAAAGTCTACAGATCTGGCCCAAGAAAATAAAGTGTTAACAACAAGCAATCTAATCCCCTCCAAGGAGCGTTCCCGATCTTCAAATATCCGGTCATTTTGTTCCTGCCAAATGCACCAGAGAATACATATAGGAATCATTTTCCATATAGCTAAGATTTGTGGAAGACCACCAAGGTTAGACCAGAATGCCAAAAGTTCCACTACTGTTGCAGGCATAACCCATGCCAGCTCTAACCGCCTGAAAATGTCTACCCATAAGGCTCTAGCAATCTCGCAGTGTAGTAGATGATCCACAGTCTCA
This sequence comes from Cyclocarya paliurus, assembly GCA_029856935.1. Lineage (NCBI taxonomy): Eukaryota > Viridiplantae > Streptophyta > Magnoliopsida > Fagales > Juglandaceae > Cyclocarya > Cyclocarya paliurus. The sequence continues at coordinate 30,017,674 of CM056956.1, read as the reverse complement.
CTACTTTGTTTGCACATACAACACCATTCTACCACTATCATCCCTCGTTTCCGCAGATTATCCATCATTAAAATCTTCCCCAAAGACGCAGTCCATGCAAAAAATGCCGCCCGAGGAGGAACCTTATTTCTCCATATTTTTTTCCATGGGAAATGAATATTTTGTGGTAATGTGAGGGCTTTATAGAAAGAACGAACAGAAAATATACCTTTTTTGACAGGTGTCCACCATAAGGAATCAACTCCTTGGTTACTCGATCTCATGGAGTGTAAAAGTTGGAAGAATTCAACAAAAGCATTGATTTCCCTATCATGGGCCTCCCTAATGAAGTTTACATTCCACTGTATTGAATCCCCATCGATCACCATATCGTCTGCCAAAGATGCTTCCTTTTCACAGGCAAGTAAAAACAATGTGGGAAATGAATCTTTGAGAGCCCTATCTCCGCACCAAATATCATACCAAAATTGGGTTCTAGACCCATCTCCAAACACTATTCTAGTATGACGAGCAAACACTCCCCACCCTCGTCTAATGTGCTTCCATAATCCCACTCCATATACCCTACGTACCTCCTGAGAACACCATCCCCCCCACAAATCTCCATATTTGTGATCAATCACCGACTTCCATAGTGCTGCATGTTCCATATTGTATCGCCACAGCCTTTCCCAAGTAAAGCCCGGTTGAACAATCTCAAATTTCTAATTCCCAAACCACCAGAAGAGATTGGGGAACAAATCTTGTCCCACTTGACCAAATGAAATTTAAATTCTTCCCCAAGTCCCCTCCATAGAAAATCACGATGTAATTTTTCGATACGTGCCGCCACACTGGCAGGAATGGGAAACAAAGATAAGAAATAAGTAGGTAGATTGGAGAGGGTACTTTTGATAAGAGTAATCCTACCCCCTTTCGACAGATACAATCTCTTCCAACCTGTCAATTTTAGTTCAATCTTTTCAATAACTGTATCCCAAATGGTTTTCTCCCTAGAGGGAGCCCCTAGAGGGAGACCCAAATAATTCATAGGGAGGGACGACACCTTACAACCAAGAGTGTTAGCCAACATACGGATATTCCGATCATTACCAACTGGAACCATTTCTGACTTGGATAGATTCACTTTCAACCCGGACACAGTCTCAAAACAGAGTAGAAATTCCCTTAAAGCCTGGATCTGGTTATCACCAACCGAAAAACCAGTCAAGAACTCACTGTGGACCATCGCTGAAATCATTTTACTGCATGCCTCCATGATTATAACAAAAAGGAGAGGGGACAAAGGGTCCCCTTGTCTAAGCCCACAGGAGCTGCTAAAAAAGCCAACAGAGCTCCCATTCACCTAGACTGAGAAGCGCGTTGTCGAAATGCACCACCTAATCCAAGAGCACCATCTCTCCCCAAAACCACACCTCTCAAGCAAGTAAAACAAGAATTTCCAGTTAACATGGTCGTAGGCTTTCTCCATATCCGACTATCACAAAAGACCCAAATTGCCCGATTTTAATCTACTATCAATGCATTCATTGGCGATAAGAACTGAGAGTTGTTTCAGACTGCAGCGAGTTGTTTCAGACCACTATTCTATCATGTTGGATTGTGGGGGCATTATTAGTGGAAAGAGATATTTTAAATTTGAAAATATGTGGTTGGAGGATGAGGGTTTTATTGAAAGGGTAAGGAGGTGGTGGGTTTCATATCAGTTTTCTGGTACACCAAGCTTTGTTTTCGCTGGTAAACTTAAGGCGTTCAAACAGGATTTGAAAAGATGGAATGTGGAGGTTCTTGGCAATGTTAAAAATAAAATAAAACAGCTTATGGAGCAGCTGCATATTTTGGAGGAAAAGGAGATGAAGGGTGAAAAATCCTATGAGGAAAAGGAGAAGAAGAAAGGGGTAATGGCAGAAATAAAAAAGTTCACTCTTATGGAAGAAATTTCGTGTAGGCAAAAATCAAGAATTCTTTGGCTGAAGGAAGGTGACAAATACATGAAATTCTTTCACAAAATGGCTAATTCACACCGTAGACATAATGCTATTGAGGTTCTTCATGGAGGTGATAATGTTATTACCGACAATAGGGAGATTGGAGATCTTTTTGTGAATTATTATGAGAAGCTTTTTGGGGGAGAATATTCTTGGAGACCTAAGTTAGATGGGCTGTCCTTTGAGTCCATTGATCATCTTAAGTGCAGATTGGTTGGAGAGGAATTTTGAGGAAGAGGAAGTTCTTGATGTTGTTAGAGGTATGTCTGAAGATAAGGCACGGGGTCCAGATGGTTTTTCTATGGCATTTTTTCAAGCATGTTGGGATATTGTGAAGGAAGACATTATGAAAGTTTTTGGAGAATTTTATTCATTCTTAAAATTTGAGAAGAGTTTTAATACTACATTCATCGCTCTTATTCCTAAAAAGGTGGGCGCTGTAGATATGAGGGATTTTCACCCTATTAGCTTAGTGTATAAGATCATTTCTAAGGTGCTAGCTAACAGCATGAGTGTGGTCATGGACAAGATTATTTCGAAGTCTTAGAATGCATTTGTGAGGGGAAGACAAATCTTGGATTCGGTTTTAATTGCTAATGAATGCTTGGAAAGCAGAATTAGAATGGGCAAATCTGGAATCTTAGTTAAATTGGACATGGAAAAGGCTTTTGACCATGCCAATTGAGACTTTTTTCTTTATTTAATTGGGAGACTTGGTTTTGGAGAGAAGTGGTGTTCGTGGATAAAACATTGTATTTCGAAGGCCAAATTTTCTATATTGGTGAATGGCACTCCGGTGGGTTTTTTTAATATCTTCCGTGGATTAAGGCAAGGAGACCCTTTATCTCCTTATCTTTTTGTATTAGTTAGGGATGCTTTGAGTCATATGATCGAAGCGGCTGTGAAGAGGAATTTTTTGTCGGGATTTATGGTGGGAGATGACTTATGGGGCAGCATCACAGTTTCACATTTACTTTTTGCAGATGATACTTTAATCCTTAGTGATTCAAGTCAAGATCATCTCCGTGCTTTGAGAGCCTTATTGCTATGCTTAGAAGCTGTTTCAGGACTTAGAATTAACTTATCTAAGTCTGAAATTGTTCCAGTGGGTACGGGCAGGAATATTTTTTATTTGGCTAATATCTTGGGATGTAAGGTAGCTTCTTTATCTTTGAAATATCATAGATTACCTTTGGGTGCTCCTCACAAATCACTTTCTATATGGGATGGGGTTATTGAGAAGATTGGGAGGCGGCTAGCTGGTTGGAAAAAACTCTATTTGTCGAAAGGGGGAAGAGTTACTTTGATTAAGAGTGCTTTGTCTAATCTCCTCACATATTTCCTTTCTCTTTTTCCTTTACCCACGGGGGTTGCAAAAAAAATAGAGAGGATTTTTTGGAGTTTCTTGTGGGATGGGAATGGGGAGGAAAGAAAATTTAATTTGGTGAGTTGGAACAAGGTTTGACAACAGGTTTCATGTGGAGGTTTGGGTGTGAGGAATTTAAAGCTTTTCAATAAAGCTGTACTTGGGAAATGGCTTTGGAGGTACCATTTTGAGAGTAATAGATTATGGACATAAATTGTGGATATTAAATATGGGAAGATGTGGGGGAGCTGGTGCACAAATGAAGTTAAAGGGGTGTATGGGGTGGGCTTGTGGAAGTCCATCCGGTTAGTATGGGGGGATTTTGTTAAAAACATAAAAGTTAAAGTGGGAGATGGGGCAAATATTTATTTTGGCATGATACTTGGTGCGGAGATTCAGCTCTTAAGTACATTTATCCTAATTTATTTAGGATTGCTAGAGATAAAGGGGCTGCAGTGGCTGAGTCTTATAAGATTTCTAATAACATGCTTCAGTGGAATGTGGATTTCAACAGAGATGTGCAGGACTGGGAAGTGGGTGAGGTTATCAAAGGAAAACTAGAGTTTTTTTTTAAGATACAGCAGCTAGGCTGCTAATCTCCTATTTTATTAGGTTGCGGCTAGGTTACATGACAACTAATCTCCTGTTTTACTAGGATACAATAGAACTAAATTTCAAATAGATTAGGATTTATTTACTAATCTTATCTTGTATTTAAATTAAACTTGTACATATTTAGATAGGATAAAGTCAGGTTAGTTTAGATAAGATAAAGATGTAGTTTGTTGAGATTCAAATTGAATTCCCAATCTTATCTTTGTAATTATTTCTGGAACTTTTTTTTATATAATGAGAAGGAAGCACCTCAAAGAGGTATTCGACCAAATCTGACATGGTATCAAAGCTACTCTAATTTCCTATTTTTTTGCACTTCCTTGGCCAACCCTAAAATCTTTAGGGTTTCTGTTTTCTGTTTTTTCCAAAGGCTGCTTCTAGTTTCTTGATTTTCCTGGGGTCCTCTATTTCACTGCAGCAGCTCTCTTTTCTTGCTCTTGGTCTGTTTTCATAGCATCTGAAAAATCTGATTCCTTGTGCATTCGGTTCAATGGAAAAAATTATTCTGCTTGGGCATTTCACTTTCAGCTTCTTGTCAAGGGTAAAGAACTCAGGGGTCATGTTGATGGGACTATTCCAGCCCCTGATAGTGCAAAGGAACTGTCTACATGGGAGACTAAGGATGCCAAGATCATGTCTTGGATCCTAGGTTCTATCGAGCCTCACATCATCCTCAATCTACGACCCTACATAACCTCCAAGGCTATGTGGGAGTATTTGAAGAGAATCTACACTCAGAATAATTCCGCTTGAAGATTTCAGTTAGAATTTGAGATGGCTAATTTTTCTCAAGGTGGCTTATCAGTGAAGAACTATTCTGGTTTTTCAAATTTGTGGGCTGAATATATTGACATTGTGTATTCTTCTATCCCTGTTGATGGTCTCCTCATGTGCAAAGTGTGCATGAAACTAGTAGGAGGGATCAGTTTCTTATGAAATTACGTTTAGATTTTTAATCTATTTGTTCTCAGTTAATGAATAGAGATCTAGTTCCTTCTCTTGATGATTGTTTGGGAGATTTGCTTCAGGAGGAGCAAAGGTTACTTACTCGGAGTACAATGGAACAACAGCTTGCATCTCCTGCTCAAGTGGCATTTACAGCACAAGAAAAATTCAAGGACCGAGACTATAACACTAAATAATGCTATAGTTGCAAGGGATTTGGTCACATTGCCATCCACTATCCAAAGAAATTTTGTAACTATTGCAAAAAATCTGAACATATTATCAAGGACTACCCAATCCGACCTCCTCGGAAGCAAGAGAGTGCCTATTCCACCTCTGTTGAAGTCTCGGGTGCATCCTCTTCTCCAGCTCCTGCTGCTGCCACTCATGCTTCAGCACCTGCCGATTCCAGTTCTACTACTCTTACTTCCGATATGGTACAACAAATGATAATTTTTGCATTTTCTGCTTTAGGCATCTCAGGTAAACCAAAGTCCTCCCCTAATTCTTGGCTAATAGATTCTGGTGCCTTAAATCACATAACTAATGATTCCACATTGTTACACAATCTTCAGTCCAATGATGGTCCTCTCAAAATCCACACGGCAAATGTTAGTTCACTACCAATTTCTACCTTGGGTGATATGTCCCCTATCATTCGAAATGTTTTGGTTTCTCCTACTCTCTCCACAAGTTTACTTTCTGTTGGACAGCTTGTTGAAAATAATTGTAATGTATCTTTTTCATCTTCTGGTTGTGTTGTACAAGATCGAGTGTCCGGGAGGATGATCGCGAGGGGTCCTAAGGAGGGTCGGCTATTTCCAATAAATCCTAGTTCAACTTCTATTGTGTCTAGTTCTTTTATTTCTTGTGATGCGTCAAAATAAGTACTAAGGATTGGCATCGACATTTAGGACATCCCAATCCTAACGTACTCCAAACTTTGTTTAAATCTGGTGCTATTGACAATAAAAATTATGTTTCAATGGAAATAATTGCATTGAAAAGTCGAGAGTCTGGTACTCCAAACTCCAAAAGTCGAGAGTTCTTTGGCTTAAAGAGGGTGATAAGTGCACTAGCTTCTTTCATAAAATGGCGAGTTCTCATCGTCGTAACAATGCTATTGAGATGTTAAGAACTGGAAATAATCTGGTATCCTCCCCTGTTGAGATTCAAGAGCACGCTGTACAGTTTTTCAGCTCTATCCTAAGTGAGACGGAAGATTGGAGACCTAAGATTGATGGTTTGAACTTTGCAGCGGTGGATGAATTTTCAGCAAGATGGCTTGAGAGGCCCTTCGAAGAACTGGAGGTGCATCGGGTGGTTTGTGGAATGAGGAGAGACAAAGCTCTCGGGCCGGATGGGTTTTCTATGTTATTCTTCCAAGATTGTTGGGAGTTTGTGAGGGAAGATGTGATGAAGGTGTTCCATGAATTCTTTGAGTTTCAAAAGTTTGAAAGGTCTTTGAATGCCACTTTTATTGCCTTGATTCCAAAGCGGGTGGGTGCTTCGGAGTTGAAGGAGTTTCGCCCAATCAGTTTAGTGAGCAGCGTTTATAAGATCATTTCAAAAGTGTTAGCAAATAGAATGAGCAAAGTGATGGAGAAGATCATTTCTAAATCTCAAAATGCCTTTGTAAGAGGACGACAAATCATAGACTCAGTGCTGATTGCAAACAAATGTGTAGATAGTCGCATTCGGGAAGGATTACCGGGGGTCCTTTGTAAGTTGGACATGGAAAAAGCTTACGATCATGTAAACTGAAATTTTCTTTTGTACATGCTTAGAAGATGCGGTTTTGGTGACAAGTGGTGTGGCTGGATAAGCCATTGTATTTCAACTCTTCGCTTTTCTGTGCTTGTTAACGGTCAGCCTTGTGGATATTTCCCTAGTTCAAGAGGTTTGAGGCAGGGGGATCCTTTATCTCCCTTCCTATTTGATATTGTGATGGAGACATTGAGTCGTATGGTGGAGGCAGTGGTAGGAGCAGGATTTATCTCGGGTTTTTCAATGGGATCTAGCTCTAATGGCTTTACCACAATATATCACTTGCTTTTCGCTGACGATACCCTTGTTTCTTGTGAAGTTGTGGGGGAACAAATTCAAGTATTGAGGGTTGTCCTGCTGTGTTTTCAAGCTATCTCCGTATTAAAAGTTAACTTAAGTAAATCGGAGTTGGTACCGGTGGGAGAGGTACACAACATTCATCATTTGGCAGCACTTTTGGGGTGCAAAGTTGCTCTTCTACCCATAAAATATTTGGGACTACCGTTAGGGGCATCTTTTAAGGCTAACCACATTTGGGATGGGGTGGTAGAGAAGATAGAGAGGAAGTTGGCAGTTTGGAAAAGGACTTATTTATCTAAAGGGGGTAGGATTACTCTTATAAAGAGTACTCTCTCTAATATCCCTACCTACTTCCTTTTTTTATTCCCTTTACCGGTCGGCGTGGCCAACCGGATTGAAAAATTGTATAGAGATTTTTTATGGGGCGGCATGGGAGAGGAGACTAAAACTCCCTTAGTGAGTTGGAAAAAAGTGTGTTGCCCGATGGTTGATGGGGGCTTGGGTATTCATAGCTTACGTAGTTTTAACAAGGCATTGTTGGGGAAGTGGCTATGGAGATATCATGGGGAAGAGGAAGCATTGTGGAGAGGGGTGATCGATTGAAAGTATGGTAGTGATTGGGGAGGTTGGTACACTAAGGAGTGTAGGGGTCCGTACGAAGTGAGTCTATGGAAGTTTATTTGGAAAGGTTGGGTTTGTTTCTTGAAACAAGTTAATTTTTCGATTGGTGATGGGTCAAAAATCAGATTCTGGTCTGATGTTTGGTGTGGGGATACTGAATTGTCTAGAGCCTTTCCGGTTGCTTTCAGATTGGCGACTAACAAACAAGTTTCAATTTCAAAGTTGATGGGTTTTTCCAATGGAGGGGTACTTTGGGACGTTAGTTTCTCCAGATCTGCCCAGGATTGAGAAGTAGAGGAGGTTACTGATTTTTTCAGATTGTTGTATTCAGTGGAGATGAGAAGACAGGGTAGGGACCAACTATGCTGGAGACAAACAACCTCTAAAAAGTTTAGAGCTCGGTCATATTATAAGGTGATATTAAATCAGCCCCATATTGGTTTTCCTTGGAAGAGGATTTGGAAGGCTCATGTTCCAACTAGGGTGGCTTTTTTTGTATGGACAGCAGCATTAGGGAACATTTAGACTATAGATAACTTGAGGAAGTGCGGAATGATTGTCTTGGACTAGTGTTTTATGTGCAAGAAAGAAGCAGAATCAATGAACCATCTACTCCTTCATTGTGAAATGGCTAAAGTGCTGTGGGATGGAGCGTTTGGAAGGGCTGGGCTGAGCTGAGTTATGCCAAAAACAGTGGTCGACTTTCTAGCAAGCTGGTCCAACTTTCAAATGCATACTTGTCCCCAAGTGGCAGCCGCTTGGAAAATGATGCCTTTGTGTATTATGTGGTATATTTGGTTAGAAAGAAACGAGAGGTGCTTTAATGATAGAGAACGCAATTTAGATGAATTTTGGAAGTTTTTTATAAGCACTATGCTTAGCTAGTTTTTTGCTATTGTACTCAAGGGAGGGGCTGTAAACGAGTTCCTGGCTTCGCTTGTCTAACTATTAGAATGTAACTAGGTGCTTCTTTTGTATACTTCCTGTGTACTTGGGCTTCGCCTATTACATTGCGTTTTAATAAAAAAATTTAACTTATCAAAAAAAAAAATTTCTTTTGATTGTACCTCTTGCAAACTTGCCAAAAGCAAAGTGCTACCGTTCCCATAATCTGGTTCTCATGCTTCTTGGGTGTTTGATATAATTCATAACGATGTTTGGGGTATTTGTCTTGTTATATCACATGCTCACTACAAGTATTTTGTTATTTTTATTGACGATTGCAGTAGATTCACTTGGATCTATTTTCTCCGTACTAAAAGTGAAGTATTTTCTATTTTCAAGGTCTTTCTTGCACTCATTCAGACACAATTTGTGTCCTCTATCAAGGTCTTACGATCTGATTTTGGGGATGAATAGATGTCTCATGAATTTCAGAATTGTCTTCAAGAAAAAGGTATTCTTTCTCAACGTTCTTGCGCATCTACACTACAACAAAATGAGGTAGCTGAGTGTAAGAATCGTCATCTACTTGATATGATTCGGGCTCTTCTTATTGACTTATCCGTTCCATCTTTTTGGTGTGAACCATTAGTTACTGTTGTCCATTTAATTAATAGATTGCCCACACCAATTTTACATAATGTTTCTCCCTATTCCATATTGTTTGGTCACACTCCTAGTTATTCTGATTTGCATATTTTTGGTTGTGTGTGTTTCGTTCATCTTCCACCACATGAAATGTCAATTTTGGCTTGAATGCCTTTCCATAGGATTTGTTCATCTTTATATAGAGAGGAATTTACAAAGTAGTGCCTGAAATTCTGGCAAGATTCTTGCCATGTTTCTGGCCATGTTTCCTGGAAACATGTCTATACACTAGTGCTATAATTCCTGGGCAGATTTTATAAGAGTTAGTGAGTGACATGTAATGTTAGTGGATGTTACAATGATGTTAGTAATCTTATCTTAGTAACATCCCCCCTCAAATTGATACTGGGAAATCTAGAAGCATCAATTTGTCAATCAAGAACTGATGTCGATGCCGAGGAAGAGCTTTAGTGAAGATGTCAGCCGTTTGAAGTGTGGTGGAAATGTGAGTAAGAGTAATCACATGCTTGTCAAAAGCTTCACGGATGGAATGACAATCAACTTCGATGTGTTTCGTGCGCTCATGGAAAACAGGATTAGCAGCAATCTGGATAGCACTAGTATTATCAACATGGAGAAGAGTGGAATGAAGCTGAGGAAAACCAAGTTCTCCTAATAGCCCACGAAGCCATATGATCTCAGAGCAAGTAGAAGACATAACACGATACTCAGACTCAGTGGAGGATTTGGAAACTCTGTCTTGCTTCTTACTCTTCCAAGAAATGATTGCATTGCCTAAGAACATGCACCATCCAGTAACAGAACGACGAGTATCCGCACAACCAGCCCAATCGGCATCACTATATCCTGCCAACTGTAAGGAGGATTCTTTAGGAAAGAATAACCCACGTGTAGAGGTACCCTTTAGATATCGGATAATGCGACGAACAACAGCTAAATGAAGATGTCTGGGGGCCTGCATAAATTGACTGACCTGCTGCACAGCAAAAGAAATGTCAGGACGAGTAATCGTCAGTTAGTTCAAACTCCTAACTAGCTGCCGATATAGAGATGAATATGAGAGAAGCTCGCCTTCTGCCCGATTAAGCTTGAGATTTACTTCTAAGGGAGTAAGAATAGAGTTACCGGATTGGAGACCAGCCAATGAAATCACCTCCTGCGTGTATTTGTGCTGGTTTAATAATATACCGGTCGGAGTAGTATGCACCTCAAGACCAAGAAAGTATTGCAGGGGACCAAGATCTTTCATGTGAAAAGAGGCCTTGAGATGCTGCTGTAATTGCTGAATTAATTCAGTATCGGATCCAGTAATCACAATGTCATCAACATATACCAGAAGTAAGACAATTCCTGTAAAAGTCTTGCGAAGAAAAAGAGAGAAATCATACAGACTCTGAGTAAAATGAAAAGCAAGTAGAGTAGAGCGAAATTTATCAAACCATGCACGCGGAGCCTGTTTCAATCCATACAAGGATCGGCGTAGACGACAAACCTCTGAAGAAGATGTAGCAAACATGCCGGGAGGTGGAGACATATAGATTTCTTCCTTTATATCCCCATGTAGAAAAGCATTTTTCACATCCATCTGCCGGAAAGACCACCCTTGTGACGCAGCAAGTGCCAAGATAGTCCTCACAGTAGTCATTTTGGCAACAGGTGCAAATGTCTCTTCATAATCAATACTATACTCCTGCCGATTCCCACGAGACGGGCCTTATATCTGTCCAGTGAGCCATCAGATCGAAACTTGACTGAGTATACCCATTTACAACCAATGGGTTTGACACCAGAGGGACAAGTTACAATTTCCCAAGTGTGATTGTCTTGAAGGGCTTGGATTTCTTCTTGCATGACTTGCTGCCAACATGCTTGGATGGCTGCTTGGGTATAGGAATGAGGAACAGGAACAGTGTTAAGAGTTGCAGTGAGCGAGGTATGAGGAAAATCATACCTATCTGGTGGATGTATAACCCTGGTGGAGCGCCGAGGTACAAGAACTGCAGAATCAGATGTCGGATCAGTGTCTGGAAGGGGCGTTGTAGAAGGGAAAAGACGTCGATGATACATCATACCTGATTTAAATCGCTCAATAGGAGATGACACATCATCAAAAACAGGTAGAAGAGTAATAGGAGGATCAGAAATAACCTGAGACTGAAAGAAATATTGATTTTCACAGAAAATCACATTCCGGGAGATTCAGAATTTGTTTGCATGAGCATCATAACAAACAAATCCTTTCTGAGTAGGACTATATCCCATAAAAGCACACGTGACAAACTGGGCAGCAAGCTTGTGACTCTCAACAGGTGGCAGATAAACAAAACAAACACACCCAAAAGTATGAAAGGATTGATACTCAAGAGATATGCCAAATAATCGAAAATAGGGAGAATCATAATTTAGAGTGATAGTAGGCAAACGATTGATCAAATAGACAGCAGTAGATAAAGCTTCTACCCAGAACTTAGAAGGTACAGAAGAATCAATCAACAAGGTACAAACAACATCTAAGAGATGACGATTCTTACGCTCAGCGACTCCATTTTGTTGAGGTGTATAAGGACAAGAACACTGAGAAATGATTCCCTTTTGCTGAAGAAAGGCTTGAAAAGAGTGAGACATGTATTCCCCCCCTGAGTCGGAGCGTAAAGTTTTGATACAAGTACTAAATTGTGTCTCGACAAGCGCAACAAATTTTTGAAAAGCAGAAAACACATCAGCTTTAGAATGGAGAAAATTTATCCAAGTGAATCGACTATAATCATCAATAAACGTCATAAAATAACGATACTGACCATGAGAAATAACAGGACTTACACCCCAAACATCAGTATGCACAATTTCAAAACAATTAGAAGCACGACTACCATGCGCAGGAAAAGGTAAAGTTTTACTTTTACCAAGACGACAAGTAGCACAATCAAAAGATATAGAAGAAGAAGAAAAAGATTCTTTATTGCCCAAACAACCATGTTTCATAAGATGAGTCAAGACAACAGAATTAGGATGACCCAATTTCTTATGCCAGACTTCATTTTTATTGGCAGTAGCCGTACAAGCAAGAGAAACAACAGTAGGAATAGAAAATTGTAAAGGAAATAAACGTCCTACTTTAGGCCTCTTCGCGATCATCGTTCCCGACACTTGATCCTGCACAAGACATCACAGTTATTATCTACCAATTGTCCTACAGAAATCAAATTGGTAGATAGGCCAAGAGAGACAAAAACATATTGAAATGAAGCCCAAATTACCAACAACAGTAATAGGAAGGGTGCTGCCATCAGCAATCTGAATATTTTGTGTCCCTTTATACTTACGAATGTCATGAAGACTCGTCGTATTACTAGTCATATGATTAGAAGTACCCGAATCAACAATCCAAGAAGTGAAATTAGTACTCGTACCTTGCAGGCCTAAGGCCGTAAAAGCAGACACAATCATCTGTTGGACCATTGCTGGTGTGAGAACAAATGAGTCAAAGCTTACGGTGAGCGGTGCAGAAGAAGAAGATGACTGAACAGTAGCCTGAAAAGCTTGGGGTTGACGATTTTGAGGACGCACTCGACAAAGGCCCTCTTTCTTGCAATAGTTACAAAATTTCTTAGAACAGTTGCGAGCAATATGACCAAACTCCTTACAATTGAAGCATTGCAACTGGTTCTTCCCTTTCCATTGTGCGGCATAAGCTACATTCATGGCATCAGGAAAGACTTTCTCAGAGGTCATACTCATCTGCATGGATAATAGTTGTTCTTCACGCAATAATTCGCCCAAACAAGTATCCAAGGATGGAACCGGATTACGATTCAATAAACCGGCTCGAACAGGTTCAAATTCAGGCAAGAGTTTCATCAAAAAATGATCACGTTGACTTTCAGCATGAATTGCTTTAAGAGCCACAAGTGCCGTAGAGGGAACCTTCGCATGAATAATAGCAGAATATTCGCTCCAAAGGTTAATGAAACTAGAATAAAATTGCTTAATGGTAGAATTACCTTGCTTGTAATTACTCATTTCCAACTCTAATTGGAATTTTCTAGCACTGTGGTCTTGATGGTAAATACAGTGAAGATAGTCCCACATAGCCTGGGCTGTAGTAAAACAGCGAAGATTGGTCACGAGATGAGGCTCAATCGTCCCCAACAACCAAGATGCCACCATGGCATCCTTGACCTCCCATTGTGCAAGTTCCTTCTCATCAGTGGGAATTTTAACAGAACCATCAATGTGGTGTGATAATGCTTTTCCTTTCAAGAACATTTTGAATTGAAATTCCTACGTAGGGAAATTCTTTCCAGTAAATCGAACAATAGTATTCTCAAGAGACATGATGGAAGGGACTAAAAAAAATAGTTGGGCAAATTAAATATATATATATTTTTTAGTAGACCCACTGAAATAGACTCAGGCAGGCACAACAAGACAAATAGATGGGCCAAGATAAAGAACAACTTAAATAGCAAACCCAAATAATTGAAAAATACGAGATACTTGCCCAGAATCCTTCAAACTTGCGGATTCTAGCCACGGCCTCTTATCAAACTTCAGTACAACACTTAGCCCATGCTACGTGAGGTCCTGCTGTCGACACCAGGAGAAATCGAAGCTGCCGACCACAAGCCAGGAGAAATCGAAGCTACCGACCACAACAGAAACAGCCGACCACCACTTAGCTACCCAAAGAAACTGCCGACCACCTTACAGCCGCCACGTAGCCCACCGTCTGCCACAGATAGAGCCGATATGCCCACAAGCACCAAGAATCACCACAACTTCACACCAAAGTGATCGATGAACACTCAGCAAGCACCAGAAATTGCCGACAGCCACAAAAAAGCACAACCACCACGAAGAAGACAACACCAAAAGAAGTGGCTCGCACAAAACAGGGTCGACTACACTCGAAGAAGTGGTTGATGACCAGCTCCGACAGCCACCAAAATTCAAACCCACCAGGTTTGACTCCACAGAGATACCGAGACCCACTAAGATCAAGAATGAATCAGAGGAAAAAAAATTCTCAGAGTAGCGATAAGAAAAAAAATCGCACCTTGTGATTAAGACTCAAGCAACAGAAATCAGAGTAGCTTTGATACCATGTCAATTTTGGCTTGAATGCCTTTCCATAAGATTTGTTCATCTTTATATAGAGAGGAATTTACAAAGTAGTGCCTGAAATTCTGGCAAGATTCTTGCCATGTTTCCTGGAAACATGTCTATACACTAGTGCCATAATTCCTGGGCAGATTTTATAATAGTTAGTGGGTGACATGTAATGTTAGTGGATGTTACAATGATGTTAGTAATCTTATCTTAGTAACATGAAAGACATAAATTGACTACTCAATCTGTTAAGTGTGCTTTTCTTGGATATAGTTCCACTCAAAAATGATTTCTTTGTTATGATCCTAATGCACGAAAAATTCGAATTTCCAGAAATGTTTTATTTTTTGAAAATCAACAATTTTTTCTCTTTCATGTTGATCATATCTCACCTAATTTTTCAATTCTTCATGATGAGCCCGAGCCCTTCCCTATGCCCATTCCTGATACCTCTTCTGCTCCAGTGGCTCGGTTTAAACTTGGTTTTGTCGACACTCGACGTCGTAGCACCCCTTTAGCCAAGTCTCCTATGGCTTCTCAAGATTTTCCTACTCCGGCTCCTAATCCAACATCCGCCTTAGTTCCCGCTGCTTTTGTTCCTCGGAAATCTACCCGTGTCTCTCACCCACCAGATCGGTATGGTTTTTCTTCCCCCACTTCTATGACTATTACATTATCTTCCATTGCTATCCCTTCTTGTTACAACTTTTTCCGTGGAACATGAGTGCTGGCAGCAAGTAATACAAACAAAACTTGATACACTTGCGGCTAATCAAACCTGGGATGTGGTACAATGCCCTCCTTCTATCAAACCAATTGGTAGTAAATGGGTATACTCCGTAAAGCTTTGTTCCGATGGCTCACTAGAACTATACAAAGCTAGATTGGTTGCTTTGGGGAATCACCAAGAGTATGGCATAGATTATGATGAGACTTTTGCTCCGGTTGCCAAGATGACTACTGTTCGCTTGTTACTTGCTCTTGCTGCTTCTAAATCTTGACAGTTACGTCAGATGGATGTCAAGAATGCTTTCTTGCATGATGATCTAAAGGAAGATATCTACATGAACTTCCATCTGGTATGCCTATTTCCTCCCCTACGGCTGTTTGTAAATTGAAGAGGTCTTTGTATGGTCTTAAACAAGCTCATCGAGCTTGGTTTGAGAAATTTCGCAATACTTTGCTAGGGTTTTCTTTAAAGCAAAGTAAGTACGATGCTTCCTTATTTTTGCACAAGGGCGATGCTAGAGTTGTATTTTTATTGGTATATGTAGATGATATTATCATCTCTGGTTCGGATGAACTTTTGATTCAAAAACTTCAGTAACATCTTCATAATGTGTTTCACATGAAGGATCTTGGAGATCTTACCTACTTTCTAGGGTTGGATGTTAGGTCTCAGCCACACGGTTTATTTCTCAATCAACACAAGAATATTCAAGACCTAATTTAGTTAAGGAGATTGGAAGATACTACTCCAGTTGATACTCCTCATGAGGTGAATGTTAAGTATAGGAAAGACGAAGGCGAACTTTGCTCAGATCCTACCTTATACTGTAAGTTGGTTGGCAGCTTGATTTATCTCACCATCACGCGCCTTGATATTTCCTATGCTGTCCACACTGTTAGTAAGTCCATGGATTCTCCTCGACATCTTTATTTTGTAGCTGTTCGTCGGATTATTCACTATCTACTTGGGACTCCTAATTGTGGACTGTTTTTTCCTAAGGGTTCTTCTCTTCAATTAGTTGCCTACAGTGATGCAGATTGGGCTGGATGTCCGGACTCTCGATGTTCTACTACTGGGTGGTGTGTCTTCCTTGGGGATTCTCTTGCAAGAAGCAAAATTGTGTATCTAAGTCATCTACAGAGGCTGAATATCGGGCATGTCTGCTGCATGTTCGGAAATTATGTGGTTGCGTGGTATTCTTTCAGAACTCGGCCTTGCACAGGCACATCCCACGCCTCTTCATGGTGATAATACAAGTGCCATTCAAATTGTAGCCAACCCAGTTTTTCATGAACATACGAAGCACATCGAGGTTGATTGTCACTATATCCGAGATGTCTATGAGTCTAAAGCTATCATTCTCCCTCATGTGTCCACTGAACACCAAGTAGCTGATATCTTCACCAAAGTTTTGACTCGACAACAGCATCAATACCTAGTTAGCAAATTGCTACTAGTCGACTCACTAGCATCAATTTGAGGGAGGGTATCAAAGGAAAACTAGGGTTTTCTTTAAGATAGGGCAGCTAGACAGCTAATCTCCTATTTTACTAGGTTTCGGCTAGGGTTACATGGCAACTAATCTCTTATTTACTGGGATACAGCAGAACTGAGTTTCAAATAGATTAGGATTTATTTACTAATCTTATCTTGTATTTAAATTAAACTTGTACATATTTAGATAGGATAAAGTCAAGTTAGTTTAGATAAGATAAAGATGTAGTTTGTTGAGATTCAAATTGAATTCTCAATCTTATCTTTGTAATTATTTATGGAACTATTTTTTATATAATGAGAGGGAAGCAACTCAAAGAGGTATTCGACCAAATCTGACAGAGGTATCTGAGTTTTTGGGAAGATTGTATGATATGAAAATTGATCAGAATAAAGAGGACAGCCTGCTGTGGTTTCAAACAAATAAGGCATTAATTAGTCAGGGAGTTAAAGACTATCCCTGGAAATGTATTTGGAGGGAAAAGGTGCCTAGCAATGTTGTTTTTTTCTGTTGGTTGGTGTCTCTGGAAAATATTAACCATGGATAATTTGAGGAAGAGAGGTTTATTTGTGGTTGGTTGGTGTTTTATATGTAAGAAGGATGGTGAATCTGTTAACCATCTTGTTCTTCAATGTGAGGTGGCGACAATATTGTGGAATGAGATTTTAGCAAGGGTAGGCATTGCTTGGGTGATGCCTATGCATGTGATGGACTTTTTGGCTTGCTGGCAAGGTTCAGTAGGATGTAGAGGCAGTGCAGCAGTGTGGAGGATGATTCCATTATGTTTGTTTTGGTGTGTATGACTAGAAAGAAATGGGAGGTGTTTTGAAGATTGTGAACGCTCTATGGGGAAGTTTAGGGATTTTTTCTTGAGCACTTTAAGTTTTTGGGTGAAGAATCTTGTAAGGGGTGGGAATATTTGTAATGTTTTATTTTAGTACTGTTTTGCTTTAGCTTGTATTTAGGTATACTCACTTGTATACATCCTGTGTACTTAGGCTATGCCTATTTACTTGGAATAAAATCTCTTATTAACTATAAAAAAAAATATTCAGAATTTTTTAACAATTTCCACCCTTGCTTTGCAAGTAAAGACATATTAAACACCTCCAGATGACGAAAACCCATCCCACCATGCGTTTTAGAATCACACAACTTAGCCCAACTTACCCAATGCATTTTACGTTTAGAGCCATGCTGACCCCACCAGAATCGAGCAAACATACTCTCCAAATCCCTGCAAAATGTCTTTTGAAATCGGAAACAGCTCATGGTGTAAGTGGGTAAGGCTTGAGCAACTTCTTTAATTAATATTTTTCTTCCAGCTTGTGAGAGCAACTTTTCTTTCCAACCTTGCAAGAAAAGTTACGACTTTGGCGAAGTTTAATGCTTGGCTACCTTATGGTTTTGTAGCATATTGTTTAATGTAGTGGTAAAAGAATCACTGTAGAAGTTTAAAGTTCTAAGATTTCTCATCTGGGGAGGGTTAATAGTGTGTTCTCTATCAGTTGTTTTACTGAAAACACTCTGATTTATCAGTTCAGAATAACATGATAATTGAAGGTCTTTGACATGAAGTTTGTGATTGTATTTGTTGAGATACTGCCGAGTAAAAAGAGTTTGAGATGCTAACTGTGCTAGGTTTACTTTCTCTCTATTATCTTCTTCTTCGGTTTTGAATTTCAAAACTGGCTACAAAAGAACGTATGTATACGCCATTGATTAAAATATTACTGTGAGCATCAGATGTCATAATTCGCATTTTTGTTATATTCTGTCTACATAATGGAGGTGTTTGGTTTTCACCATTTACGATGTATAACAGAGCAAATATGACACTTGAAATACCCACATTTTCTTACTTATCGAAGAAGAAGTTTTCGTATTATCTCATAAATAAAAATTTCTTTAAGAAACTGTAGATCTGTATATTATTTGACAAATACATGCTCGCAGGCTTTCTGTGTTATATTATGTGAGCAGGTAACGGACTTGTAAACTTGTGCTTATGAACAGGGAAGTGATACCCTCTCTGCTTTGATGGAACACCCCATTCTGGTATCTGTCTCAAATTCTCTCAAGGCCATCCCAGTGAGGAATTTTTCAGTTAAAGAAGAATCTACCCAGGAGAGAGCAACTAAGACTAAATGGGTTTACGTGTTCCAAAGAGAATATGCAACCGTCGATCCTGCACTTGTCGATGTGTGTTTATTTCTTAATTTCTCGCATAAAATACCATAAACTACTCGAAAAATTCTGACAATATTTTTTTTATAAGTAAGAAAATTTATTGATCCTCATAATTAGGCATAGCCCAAGTACATGGGTAGTGTACAAGAGAGAAACACCTAATTCCAGTCTACAAGCTATAAAAAGCAGCATAAAAATCATTAAAGTTAACCCTCCAATACAATAGCCTTAGCACAAAGTAACAAAGTATGAAAAAATAAATCTCTAATCCCCCCCAACGAACGTTCTCTATTTTCAAAACCGCGTCCATTCCTCTCATTCCATATGCACCACCATCTTCCAAACAGCTGCTATTTGATGATTGCCCTGAATTCTATTCCAACAAACCAAAAGGTCCACCACCCTCCTAGGCATCACCCAAGCAATATCCAACCTAATAAAAATCTTGTCCCACAAAGCCTACACCACATCGCAATGGAGAAGAAGATGATCCATCAATTCTCCATCTTCTTACACGAGAAATAGTGGATTGGGAGCCTTTATATGTGTATATGCCTAATTTTTCTATGGGTTCTCTCGAGCTTCCATGTTAAGTTCAATTCATAAATTTTTTTGGCAATATGAACTTCTTGACCCTGCTTAAAAGGGATTGTGTATACAATGTGTAATATGTTGAACATTCATGTACTTGAGAAATGGGTAGCATTTGCTTTAGAAACACTTATGAGCTCCATGTCATGCATACAGAATTACCTCAATTTTGGCAATTGTGCACCTTAAAAATTCTAGATCCGTAATCTGGACTATCCGTTCCTTTCATTAATTTAATAGAAGAATCTTGGTAATCGGTATTTTTGTTGTGTGCCATGTACTTACAATGTACAGGAACAACTATTTTAGATGGATGCCGGCCTTTGTCACCTTGTTTGTGAGTCACATACCCTGATGTCCCCAAAGTCTAAGGTTCAATGAATGATAGAACAACAAAGAAAAAAATAGAGTAGATGGATGGCAATGATATACTGATGGATGTATCAAAACTAGGTGATTGGCCACCTCTTTCTGTTATGCAAATTGGAAGTTAACTCTTTTTCGTGCCTATTGTTGTGCATTGTATAGTCTCTGGCTACTCTTGTAGTTATCTGAGTTCTGTACCGATGACCACAGCATGTTCAAAATGGAAGGAAATAATGGCTTCTTTTCATTTGAAGCTTTGGTGTTATTTTCAGTTCTGTAAGAATATTGTGCATGCAGGGCAGTATGATCCTCTTTTGGAACTGCAAGCAACAATTATTTTTCAGTACTTTATTGTGATACTATCATACCACTACTGTTGCCAGAATGTTTTTTTTATTGGCACCAGTGTCTAAGAACAAAATCTCGACTAATCCTGGGGGTGCATAGGCCCTGGGCAAGGAGTTTACTGTAAGTGCACATCGGGTAATTTTAGGGAAAGTTCCCCCAGTCTGATAGCCCCTAGAAATTATTTGCACCCAAGAGGAATTGAACCTTAGACCTGGAGGGAGCTTTCCACCAAGACCAAGGCCCTTACCACTTGTGCCAACCCTTGGGGCTTCTAATGTTGCCAGAATGTTGTTCTCTCCAAACCCCACTTTCTTTGCGAGTTAACAGGAAGAATTTTTTTCCTTAAAACCAAAATAAATTTTTCTGTTATTAAATTCTCAAGAGACCCCAATTATAAATTTTAGATATTAATTTGGAAATAATTGTGAATGAGATTCACAATTTTCTGACCTTAAATGTTGTCTTATGGTGAAAAAAAGCAATGCAGTGCCAGTTAGCATTCACATTTCTGCCCGGCATCTAGACCTGTTCCTGCTGACTTCCTTTTAATTAACATCATTACTTTTTTCCCTGTTTACATGGAAAGTTTGTTGGCACTGATGAAGCAACAACCTGCGTGGGTCTTGTTATTCGCAACAGGAAAAATGGAATGTAAGAATTGATTTATCAGGGATATTGGTTTTATTAATATGTTTAATAACCATTGGTATAATTTTCAGTGTTTGGTATTCTGTCTTTCTAATGTTTTTTCCTTGTATGCAGAACCTCAGTTGCTCATATGGATTCTCCAGATATTGTAGATATGGGCCTCTCCCAGATGTTATTGCTTGTTGTTGATCACAATTTGGATGCTGAATTAGAGGTATTCTTCTATATTTCCTTATAGTTTTATTTCTAAGTGATGGTTTCAGTGTTACACCTATTTACCTTGATTACTGCCACATGGATTGAAAACCCTGTTCGATGATTACATTATGCAGGTGCATCTAGTTGGTGGTTTTGAAGATGTTTCACCTAATGTCTGGCTTGGGATCCTCATCTTTGTTATTGAATTTTCAGAGATGTAGTTATCAACTCAAAGTCATATAACTGAAGTTGAATGTGTTGAACTTTCTCTGCAGTTTCTTAGGTCTTGCACTAGATCAGAAAGCGATGCAAAGTTGGAGGGTTATTCCTATCCTTTGTGTGCCAAAATTTTTGAAACTTTGTGCACAAGACGGGAGAAGTTTCATATTCAGACTGCCTTTATTCTTGGGCATAACACCGGAAGGGATTCTGAAGGGAATGCATTCCCCATTTTCAATGGGTTAGCGGTCAGCTTACATTTTATGATTCCTTTGTCTTGGCTATTGTCTGGGTTGTGCATATATATAAATAGATTGAAGATCTACTTGGCGGGAACAGTTTTTTTCGTTCAAGCTATGAATTTTAACTTGTATTAGCAAAGTACTAGTTGTATTCTGCTGCAAACAAGGTGGTACAGGAAACACATTATTAACCTGCCCTTAAATCCAAACAGTCTTAGCTTGAATCTCGTATGGAAATTTCTCATGATCACTAAACAAGTTACATGTGTGAGACAGTTTTTAGCATGGACTTAATGCCATGATGAAGACCTGTAATCACTAACTTATACATTTGTTCTTATGGTTTTATGCCAATATGTTGCAGCCCTTGTATTGTTATGTATAGATGCAGTTGAACCTTTTAGCAAGATTTTAAAACAGAGGCTCTTGTATTTTTTTCAGGTAGAAACTTCCACTGGATCAGTTATCCCTGCCTGTTTCGATGGAGGAAGATGTCCGGATGAAATTGTCAGGAGAATTCGAGTAACTGCATCCTATGAGGATTGCAGTTGGAACGGCAAGTTACTGGATACATATGATACTCGAACTGATCAATTCAGAATTGCTTCCTGTTGCTGGTAAAAATTGTCAGATGATAATTTACAACCACAACTTCTATTATCTCCACACTTAAAAATAAAAGAAATTAAATAGCCTTCGCTTTGGAGTCAGCTTAGCATTTGTTGATGTAGTTCATTGCTCGTTTTGTCCAATTTCTGTTGATGCTTTGTGCTCTTCTTTCCGGTGATATAGGACCTCTCGGCAAAGACATATTGCTTTGACACTACGACATCTAACTGATTCGGAAATCCTCTGCACGTGTTCTACTTCCCCTTCTGCTGAGGGCCCAGATTTTGTGGATAATTTAAAAAGGTACTTTGACTAAGTTAAAGCGTGGATTTTACAGGTTGTGTGAACTTATGAACTATACAGTTTGCATGCTGGATGCCAAGATAAGATACCATTCCATATGAAATAACCATTGACTGGGTACTTGAGGAAAGGAAAAGGAAAAATATAAATATTATAATACACGTGGTTTGTTTATCTATTTATTTATTTATTTAATTTGTGCTTGATTTTACTTTCCAGGAAGTGGGAATATCTGATTAAATACCCAGATTGGATAGAAACCTTCCCTTTGAAGCAGCCACGTGTCTTCGAAAGGACCAGCGATGGAGAATGGCAAAGGTGCTGATTACAGTTAGGAGGTTCTTAGCACAAAGGTCAATGTCTGAAATCTGTTTTCTGCTGTCATAAACCCTAGGCTTTAAGGGATGTTTGCTGTAATTTTTCTAATGGAAGATTATGTTTGGAAGAAAGGAAATGATGGGAAAAGGGAGGGAAATAATACCAAGAACAAGTTACCTGACTATTCGAGTTACTCAGCATCTCCCACCAAAATGCCCTTGAATTAACTTTTCTGATAAAATTGATTTTTTTTATTGGCTCCAAGAATAGCGTCCCGACTAATCCCAGGGGTGCACAGACCTTCGGCAAGAAGTTTTCCGTAAGTGCATCTCAAGTAATTCAAGGGAAAAATCCTCTAATGGTCCATAGAGATTGTTTGCATCCAATGAGATTTGAACATTAGACTTGGGGGGAGCATACTCTCAAGTCCAATGTCTTTTCCACTTAGCCAACCCTTAGGAGTTGATAAAAGTGATATTACACTCGCACGGATTATTCATACGAATGTAGTAAATTCTTAACAAATTCCAACTATTGTGATGAGGCTAGTACAACTACACACACAACCCAACAAGAAGGTTCATTCTGGGAAATCCAATATAACCCCTCAATTTTATTCATAATTCTTTTCTTTTTGAAGGCTTTATTCATAATTCTATGTATCTAGAAAATTCCCCCCAAGAAAAATTATAATCTCCATATGCTCTCTAGACTTTTATAAAATTTTAATATACATAAAAATGCCTCTTTCTAATAATTTTTTCTTAGTCTCAAAATTTTTTATAATTTTTATATGTTATCTATTTTTTAAGGATGTGACTCCATCAAAATTAAATTTAAATTTAGGATAAATAATAAACTTATTAACATAGATCCTAAAGTTTTGTATTATAGAATATTAGGCTTCTTATGTATATATAAGAAAAATTATTTGAGGTTGATGATTTGTATGAAAAATAATCGAGAGGTTTTATCCTCTAGACTTGGTTGAACAAGAAAACAATTTATTTAAGGTCTTAATTGTTGTATTATATGTTTAATGCAATACAAAAATATTTAGATTTTACATGAAAATTTTGATAAATTGGCTTACATACTAGAATGAAAGACGACCTTATAAAAGAATACTTTATAATTTCTATAAAGAAAATAAATTTAAAATATTTCATTATAAAAATAATAATAGATAAATATTATTCAATAAAAGCATTGTCATCATAAATCTGAAACAAATATTTAAGTTGTTTTTAGAATTTTGTTTATATGTGCATGTAGCAAATTATCAAGATTTAATATTATATATAATTATTTTATTATGATTTTTCATTAAATTAATATTAGGATATATCTTTTTTTGTCGTAGGCAAACGATCATAAGGTAGAAAAGTTAACCCATCTAAATTGTTAGTTCAGCCACGGAAACCAACAATGCTGGATGCGCATGCATTGTCCACGGGCTAACATGGCAATTGCATGTTATGCTGCCACTCAACCCGATACAATCAAATGTTGATCTTTGGTCGGTCAAATACTCGTGTGTTATGTTAGATAAGCGATAGTAAAAAATACGGTTGTACTACACAACCGCCACTTTCACCATAACCTCCGCACTCTAGCATCCTACGGGGTTTTTTTTTTTTTTTGCAAAAACTTAAACGTGCGTTTCATACTAGTTTAGTAACATTCAATTTCAATTTCAATTTCAGACCCTCCCCTATGCTTCTTCCTCCGTGTTCTCTCCCCCACTACCCTAGGTTGTTCTCCTTTCACCAGCCTCACCCTCCGCTCGCACCATGTGGCTCCATCACTTCAGCACTGTATGGGTATGCTGTCAAGGCTAACAAAAGTTCGAAGCTTCTCCGGCTTTACCATTTTCGCATGGCTTCAGTCCTCCACTGCATTCTTGATGCCGACATCCACCGTCGTCTTCTATCATCTGGCTACCAAGGGGAAGATATTCTTCATGATGGAGTACATGAAAGGCGATGAGTTGTTTGCAAAAGTAGCAAAATGAAAGTTGAAGGAGGACTTGGAGTATTTCCAACAATTGGTGAGCATGGTTGATTTCTGTCACAGTCGGGGAGTTTTGCATCGAGACTTGAAGCCCAAAAATCTCCTTCTGGATGATAACGAGGACTTGAAAGTGTCCGATTTCGGCTTGTCAGCAGGTCTGGAATGACGGGTTGCTCCACACCTAGTGTGGCACGCCGGCATACGTGGCGCCCGAGGTGTTGAGGAAGAAAGGGCACAATGGAGCTAAGTCTGACATCTGGTCTTGTGGGGTAGTTTTGTTCGTTTTCCTTGCTGGGTATTTGCCATTTCGAGCCAAAAACGTCATGAAAATGTATAGGAAGGTTTTCAAGGCTGAATATGAGTTTCCTCCATGGTTTTCCACCGATGCAAAGGTGTTGATATCCAAGCTCCTTGTTCCTGACCTGGCAAAGAGAATTTCAATCCCGAAGATAATGTAGAGTCCTTGGTTTCAAAAGGGATTTACAAAACCAATTGCGTTCTCAATCCCAGAACCGATGGGAGATCAGAAAGATGAGAAGGACGATAATAATGAAGAGGCGTTCATGGAATCGGTAAAAACCAAATCTTTGTCACCGCCTTTTTATAACGCGTTTGAATAATCTTAAGATCAAATCTAAAACAAGGCAATAACAAATTTAAATGCCCAACTGTTCTCGAGCCAATGTAATCACTGATTCACTGTAAAGAAAGGATTCAGAGCAAACTCACAAGCCTAAGCATCTTAGGATCACCACTGAAAGGGACTTTTGATGCAGTAAGCATTACAACGCAGAGGAAGAATGTATCTATGTGCATTTACATTAACTATGCATCTGGCAACTATTTAAGATTTGAATCGTCTTAGTGAGATCTACAGGAATCTGAGGTCAATCAAAGATATTACACAAACTAAGAGTTAGAGAGAGAGAGAGAGAGAGAGAGAGAGAGAGAGAGAGAGGACTCACTTTTGGTCGGGGTTCATCTAGGGGCGGGGGTGGGGTTTGCATAGAAGGTAGAGTGAGGGTGGGGGGGACTTCACAGAGACGGGAAAGTGAGGTTGGGGGGCTGGGCAGAGAAGGGAGAGTGAGGGTGGGGTGGCTTCGCAGAGAAGGAAAAGTGCTGGGGGAGGAGGGTTGCTTTCGTTTGTCTGAGTGAGGGGTCGTGCTTTGCAGAACCGTGACGTAGCTTTCGAACCGGGTTCGCCATGTTAGGCCTGTGTTGTGCAATTTGAAAACTGGAGGATGAGTAGCATTTTTCAAATCCGTATAGCACCATTCTTAGGTTTCATTTAAACACTTTAAAATATTTTAAAATATTATGAATAGTAATAAATGATTTTAATTAAAATATTTTATTAAATTTTAGAAAATGAGGAAAATTTAAAAAAATTATTTGAATATAATTTTTTAATACAATTTTATTTTAAAATTTAAAAAAGTTATGTTGCTTTTTGTGATTTGTTTGAAAGTTTGAGATAATTGTAGATTTTATATTTAAATAATTATTAGTTAACGATGAGATGAAAAATTTATAAATATAGAATTAGAAAAATATTTTATGTTTGAATAATATTTAAAAATAAAATTATAAAAAATTTTAAGAATATACGAATGTCCAAACATCCACTTGGAATTGTCGTGTCAGACAATTGGGATTGCAGAACACTGGTATTGGTTGGGACGTGACTCGAGTTCTGGGTCATTGGGCCAGATCGAGGACAAGGCAGCCCAGAATTTTGTAGGGTACCGGAGAAGTCAGTCCATTAGAGAAGGTGGGCTCTAAATCTTAGCATCGGCCGGAGACTCAGATACTCATACTACTACTTTGATGGAGTTCAGTTTATATAGGATTCGGATCCTGAGTCTGACCAGTGACCAGTGACCACCCCATCCTCCGTAGTAGTCATGTAACCAAATTAAACCACGGTGATAGAAGAAAGAAAAGAAAAGAAAAGAAAAGAAAGAAAAGGGAATTAATTAGAAGAAAGACAGGCTCAGGAATTGAGATGAATGCACAGGGATGCAATAGTAATTAGGCACGACGAAGCCCAGTTACGTGGTCGCTCGAGATCCAGATAGATGGTTGGATCATGGATGGATGGATGGATTATCATAGATCAAAACACAGGAGAAAAAAAGAAAAGAAAAACGCAATGGTGACTCGTGAGAATGTTTGCGAGACTCGGCCCCCAAACCGGCAACTCCCTCCTAATAAAAACCTTTCCGATAACTCAAATAAATAGAAAATGGAAGGAAAGGGAAGGGAAGGGAAGGAAAACAACCAGAGGCAGACACTACATCGAAACTCAGAGAGCTTATGTTATTATTTAACCAAATCAAGCCAGCCCTAGCTTTTTCCTTTTACTTTAATGAATAATCTGTACTAAATTTGAGTAATCGCAATCGGAATCATCAACCAACCAACATCCACCTCATGTTGGCCATACCACATAACGAAACCTGGGGATCCTGGGAGGAGCTCTTGCTAGCATGCGCCGTCAAGCGCCATGGTCTCACCGACTGGGACTCCGTCTCCCTGGAGCTCCAGAACAAGACCTCCCTCCCTCACCTCTTCACCACCCCTAGCAACTGTCAACTCAAGTACCACGAACTCCTCCGCCGTTTCAACCCCCCTAACCACTACCTTACCCCACCCTTACCCAACGGAACCGCCGATGTTGATCATACTATTCCCTGGCTCGACGAGTTGAGGAAAATCCGCGTTTCCGATCTTAAGCAAGAGGTCCAACGTTACGACGTTTCCATCCTGTAAATATTCTTCTCCTCTCTCTCTCTCTCTCTCTCTCTCTCTCTCTCTCTTTTCTTTTGAGACTTTCAAAATTTCTAATTTCGGATCTGAGATTTATTTTTGTTTATTCCTGACCTGAGGAAGGTCCTTGGAGTTGAAGGTGAAAAGGTTGGAGGAAGAGCGGGAGCGGGAGCGGGAGCTGAGCTTCAAAGATAATGGAATTAGTCGCCAAGGAAAACCAGATCTGGAGGACGGGGAAGAGAGATCAGAAAACGACAAAAAAGACGAACCGGAAAGAACCGGAGACGACTCGGACCGGGACAATCGTTCCGTTAACGAGTCCAACACTACCTGTTCTAAAGGAAAAGATGGTAAAGAAAGCCAAAGAATGGAACATGAAACGTTTAACACCGGCTCGCATAGAGCGGATCCGGGATTTAGCGGTTCAAAACCGGTTGTGGAGCATTCGGACGACGGAAGCTCGGATACTGTTGGGAAAAACGATTCAGAGTCCGTAGAGCCAACTCATGAGAGGAACGGTGGCAACTTGTCGGACTTACCGACTGACTCGGCGGCTCAGTCGAATGGAGGGAGGACGAGGGAGAGCAGCGACATGCAGAGCTCCGCGAGTTTGACTCGTAAGAGGAAGAGGAAGAGAAGCCAGAGAAAGGAGATTGCGAGCGGCCAGGAGCCGTCGGAGATCATGGAACTCACCGCGAAATCGCAGCCGTTGGTTAGGATTTTGGATATAATCAGAGGACATCATAATAACAGCTCATTGTTCGAGCGCCGGCTTGAAAGCCAGGTATTGGTCCATTTCTGCTCAATGGGGGCATATTTAGAATTCCACGCATTATTATTTATCATTATTAGTTTTTTTTTTAAATAAGTTTTTTAGAAAAATTAAGTCTTTTAATTGATTGATTTCCCTTCTTTATATATCGTTTTCCAATTTTGTATTGGATAAATTGACTACTAAAAGCAGATTAGTTGAAAATTTGAGTATTTTGAGATAAATTTGAGGTAATTATTTTCAAAATCTAAATTTTCAATTTAAAAATATAATTTTAATTTTAATAGATTTCTTTAATCATTCTAGTAATTAGAGGATTGAAGGAGAAGGTAAAACATTCAAGATTTTAACTTGATCGCATGTGACCCAATCTAATATATGAATAAATAATTGTCGCGTATAAACAGTCGGATAGGATTTCTATAGAACGTCAAACCATTTTAATTCTTGTTTTGTTTTGACTAGCATATGACATGAAATGATTTAGGTTGATATAGTTATAGATTCAGTGGACTTTTTTTTATTTTTGGTAATTTAATATTAACGCTTAACTTGGGCAAGTGCAATTGATTTATAATTTTGGGACCACATGCATAGTTTGGTCGGTATAAATCCAAGTTGGTTCTGCATAGCCTCAAACACACACACACACGCACACGCACTTGAGGACGGACTTGTTCAGTCGCATTCGCAGGAGATGAGTAACTGGGATTGACTCATTAGTGTTCAAATCCCTCTGTATAATCCCCACCAGTCTTTTTTTTCTTTACCCAGAAAAAGGAAAAGTAGTATTTGTTTTGGTTGTCTAGTCTTTATATGTATTGGTAAGATTGAAAAGCATACCTTTCAACTTTGACTTGTCAAAATCAAAATTTATATTTTTTGTCTTGCCTACGATCCTCTCTCTATGTTTTTAACTTTGGATTTACCTATAAAAAAAAGTGTATTGATTTATTTATTTATTTTATCCTTTTTTTTTTAAGTTACGTGACCTATCAAGTGTCATAGAACAAATAAAAAGAAGGTTTGTCTTAAAGTACCTTATGCATATGTCATCTACTAATATAGGCCAGCGCAAAGTCGTAGGTGGTTCAAATAAAAAGTCGTTTATATTAATAAAAGCTCAATTAGGTGTTTTCATTTTTCAAGTTTCTGATGTAGTTTTTCCTAGAAACTTTCGTATGGCTCTGCTGCTCTGGACCTTGCTTCCTTTAATTTCCGCATTTAATTGACCTTTTGAGAGCGAAGAAGTTAAAAAGAACTCATCATGGTAGCGGGATTTCTGGACAATTTCCCATTACTTGCGTTAGTAATTTTGTTTGAAAAGAATTTTCTGCTATGTTTATTTTTAACTGTGTACTTAATTAGTAAACAAATAGGCTTTGATTTTTCCAGGAAAAAAATTCTAATTGTCTTGTGCAAAAGGCGACAATTAGCTATGCACTTGTTGTTAGGTTTAGCTTCAGCCCATATCTAACATGGCTCGAAATCACACATCTTTTTATTTTAGGTCGGTTCATAGATACTTGGGAGATCTTACCTATTGGTTAAAAAGAAGAATAATGATAGACTTACTCTCCTACTACTACTTATTTATTATTTTTTTTGTATTTAAATTTTTTTAAAATTTTTTATTTTACTTGATGATTAAAATAGTGAGTATTAGTAAAGCTATATTTTTTAAAAATTTTTTTAATGATTAAGAATGTTAAAAAAATACTTAAAAGAAAATGATAAAAAAATAAAATAACTTGAAATGCACTTGGTAGAAGTAGATGGGTAGAAATGTTTCTTCGGTTAATGTCTTCTTCGGTTAACATTGATGATAACGTTGGTCTTTGCCCAAAACCGTGTAGGAAACGGACAAGTACAATAACGTGGTCAGGCAGCACGTGGATTTTGAAACGGTAGAAAGCAGGCTTTACAAGGGCAACTATTCCACATGCACCCTCGCATTCTACCGAGATCTCCTGCTCCTCTTCAACAACGCCACTCTTTTCTTTCCCAAGTCCTCCGTTGAATCAATCGCCGCTCACCAGCTTCGCCACCTTGTGTTGAATGAAATCCCAAAACGCAGTGACTACTTCTCAACACAAAATTCACCAACACCAAATACAGCAGTAGTCCAACCTAAAGCTGAACCAGAAAGATCCCATTCATTGCTTGCAAAGCCCAACGCATCAATTCCCATGATTGTTTGCCGTAAACGAAGCTCCATTTCAGCTAAATCAAGTTCCTCTGCCGCTACCGTCTGTCAGAAAGAGAAGCATGAGAAGAAGCCGGCTCTTGATCCAAAGACACCTCCCATTAAGCCCTCTACGGATGCTGCAGTGGAGGACATGATGAAAACCAATGCTAAAGACAAGCCTGTAACTGGAGTTCGAAGCTTGAGAAGGAGCAACAAGAACCCAACAAACAATACGACTAGTAGTGCTTCCAGCAGGAGACAAATGAGCACAAGCCCTAACTCAAAAACTAGTCTAGCCAACCAAGTCGAGACTACTACCAAAACTGACAAGAAGAAGAAAACGGAAGCATTGGCGTTGGAAAAGAAAAGAAGTGCGGCGGACTTCTTGAGAAGGATTAAGCGGAATTCTCCTGCAGAAACGTTGAAGAGTGGTAGTAAGGAGCAGAAAACGAGGCACATTGGGAAGGGGCATAATAGGAATGAGAGGGTGTTGAGGCAAAGCAGTAATAAGAAGCATGAAGAAGGAGGAGGAGGAGGAGGAGGAGGAGAGTAGCCCATCGAAGCGGAGTGTTGGTAGGCCACCCAAAAAACTAGCCAAGGCCAATGCAGCTTCAGCGAAGCGTGGAAAGGACAGTGGAGTAAAGGAAGTGGTGGCCTTAAAGCGGCCTAAAAAGCGTCCTAGGAGGTGAGGTAAAACTAACTACCACTCTTAGTTGCTTCTGTATAGTTATGTAACTCTATATTTTAACTAGGAAAAAGGGTCTACACTACCATTTAGAAAGTTGTAGACCTACCTTCTGGTCTTACCTGTAAGATGGATCTTCTTCATTTGCCTGTTACTTTGTACCATTTGTCTTTCGCAAGGAAACCATAGCCATCGTGTACCGTGTCCATATATCGTTTTCGCCTTTCTTTATGGATTGTCTGCCATATTTTTTCATGTTCATTTTAAAACAAACATCCCATTCGTTCATAACAAAGTTTACTGTAAATAAATTATCAGTCATGGGCAAGCCTAATAATTCATTAGAAGCAATGAAATGTCTTTTCTTCGTTGCCAGCCATAACGCAACATATCAATTGATTTGGGCGAAAGAAATGTGTTTGTTTTTCTTGGTGGACCGATGCATCAAGCCCAAGTTCACCATACAAAAATAATGGAAGGTAAATGATCTTGAATGGATTGTAGCCGACGAGATAGTCAAGATCACTAGTAACTCCAATAGTACGGAAATGGGAATCAAACCACTTACAATGAACCAACTAAGGTCAGAGCACAACAAAATTATTTAATGGCGTCGAGGATATTGCCAAGGATGAAACCCATCCTCAAAAGTTGGGGACTTACAAAATTAATCCATCCCCTCCTCCGCTCCTTCCCAATTCCCTAAAAGAGCATTTTAATCGTGACAGTTTGATCTCGATGATTTTAAACAAAGTTTCACACTTTGTTTAACACCCCAATCATCGAACAAAGCTGAGCTTGAGCCAGGCCAGGCCTAAAAATCTAAGGTCACGATCCATTTGCACTTGTATATTGGTGACTTCATCGTAAAGATCATACGGAGTACTTGGTAGGCCGTCCAATGTTATTCCGCTTCAAGCGTCCCAACTAACATCCACATTAGTCCACTGGATTTTGATCCACTGTCTTCGAACTGTCAATAAGCTTCCGATGAAATTCAAAAGGACACTACCCACAATTGAAAGACTCATCTTTCTTATAGGTAGCAATGCCTGATCACAGCAAACTGCAGCAATTTTTTCTCGTTTCAAATTGCAACGTTCATCAATCTACTCCTTACGAATAACCACATTTAATTTTAATTTACTCCTTGAGATAATCCCCGGAGCAAGCTGAAAGGGAGCCCTTTTTAACCAAATGACATGCATCACAATTAAGAACTGTTTCCTTTCATTAAATTGCGTTTTAGAGAGAGAGAAGGGGGGGCGCCCGAGTGAGAGATTTTTGTACATGATCAGTTAGTCACTAATCAAGCAATGTACACCAGCATCAGCCTTTCCTACGTCAACTCTTACTGTTAACAAATAAATTACTACCCAGCTAAAATAAATTTAATGTTTCCTTTCATTAAATTGGAAGATGGCATTATCCTAGAAAGTAGCTCTAATATCAGATGTTTGATTTTAGTCTTATCACTGGCCATCTTATAACCCTCCAAACCTTTTATCACCACGAGCATGTGCCATGCTGCTTACTGTCAGAACCAGTCCCTAATCATTCTCGATCCATTGACTGCCCAAGAGAGAATTGGCGGCCACCCTCATCTGTTTAAAGGGGGAAAAACGAACAAACGTGAAGCATTAAGAAGGAAATCAACTCAGATAATTGGCTTTCATTACAAGAAAAGGTATGAACGTGTTAATAAGGGGGGTAAAAAGCTTCTTTTCAAGTACAAAATCATTAATCAACGTTTATACTCCCTGCATATATCACATTCAGTATTATATTTCACATTCATTGAATCAGAAACAATTCCATTCTATATTTCCAGTGCTAACAAAGAGGACACGCTCAATATGGACAGCTTAAACCGCCTTCATTGCTGGAGGCATTTCTATCATTAGCTTGGCATAGGGCAACTTAAGCTCTTA
This sequence comes from Cyclocarya paliurus, assembly GCA_029856935.1. Classification (NCBI taxonomy): domain Eukaryota; kingdom Viridiplantae; phylum Streptophyta; class Magnoliopsida; order Fagales; family Juglandaceae; genus Cyclocarya; species Cyclocarya paliurus. The sequence continues at coordinate 29,984,797 of CM056956.1, read as the reverse complement.
AGAATGATGCAAGGTCAAATGAAAAGTACCACTTTCGCCATCAGAAATCTCATTAAGCCTTGAAATTGCATCAATAAGTGCTTGTTCTTGTTCCTGCAGTTTAGAATTTGTAAGCCAGATTTTAAACAAAGAGCTAGAAATGTAACAAATCTCAACAAGAAACAAAGCAAAAGCAAAAGCAAAAGCCTTCCACGAGGTACCATGGTTTTCCCATTTTATACCTTCAACATTTTCTTGGCCTTTTCAATTTCAAGAGGATCTGGATGAATTGCACCAAAAACTCTCTCTACCTGTCCAAATTCACCAGAAAATTATACAGACGGAAAGAAATTAACAACTTTACAACTAAATATGTATCGCCCTGCTTTCGCTTACCTCCTTGATCAGATTATCTGTCTGAAGAATTTTTATATCCTCTGGTGCCTTCTTTCCAATGCCATTTTGTGATGGCAGAAAATCTTTTCTGGAATGGCCCTTTGTAACCCCCCTACCTCGTCCTACACTTGGAATACTGTCGTGGCCTACAGATCTATTAATCCCATGACTGAATCCACCATAACCAGATCGATGGGAGATTCCAGGATCCTCCCCTACCCATTGAATATCTTCAGGAGAGATCTGCGTTAAGAATAATGACTCAGAATGTTTTTGCAACCAATATATAAATTCTTTGGGAAAAAGGGGAAAAAAAGAAGAAGAAAGCTTCATGAAAGTAGCCGGCCACAAGAAAATCTAATTTGAACATACAAAGGCAAATCAGAATATATGATGCATAAACAAGTGAACTACTGAAGTTAAACCAAGCATAAATCCTAGAAAATAAAAGAGTTAAGTCATAACAATAAGTTGAAGAATGTATGATACAATTTGAGTAGTTTCCTGGAAAATGGACCATATCAATTATCGTTGTAGCATATACTACCACCAATAAATGATGTCAAGTGTCCTTTGTAACGACCCAAGATTACAGTTGGTGTCCCTTGAAATCCTTATAAAGGACAAGAAATTCTCCCTCCCAAGTAATGTGGGATCCCATTCACCATCTTCATACACTCAATCCGGGTTATTATAATCTCCACCCTTAAATCCCTAACGTTCTCATTAGGCCATTCCACCATACCATAGGTACATGGCTCAACTATACTTTTAGTTGAACCTGTTTCTGATACCATTTGTAACAATCCAACGAAAACTCAAACCATATTTAGGCCTATACTTTAAAAGGACTATTCAAGGCTACAATTAGAGTCTCTAAGTGCTTGTTTGGGATTGTTGTAGGTAATAGAGCTTTGTTAAAAAGTTATACTATTAAAAAATTGTTTATTGTTTGACAAACATGTGGCTAATCTTTTAAAGTTAGTTACGGTGGCTTTACATTATCTGTAGGAGCTTTTCAACAAATGTTTCAATTTGGTGCCTTTTTTTTTTTTTATAACCATGGGTGTCCGGGCCAACTTACGTGCACCTCGACAAATCCCATGAAACCCTGAAGTTAACGACCAAATAAACCTCCAGTGGCCCTAAGGGGACTCAAACTAGTGACCAATTTAGTGCTTTTTTAAAATTAAATTAAAAAAATAAATTGATTTTCAACCTTTTTTATGTGCTTAAAACACTTATAAATTTACCAAGCATACCATTTTTTCTACAAAAGAGCTTAAAAGCACTTTATAAGCTTCCAAACTCAAAACCAAACAAACACTAAGAATCATTATAGAGGATAAGACCTTATCCCTCCCAAGCAATGCGGGATCTCATTCACCATCTTCCTATAATCAATCTCGAGTATTACAAAGAAGCACTAGACATAGACTCCATGAAGGGTGGTACTCTTTGAAAGATAGATTATAACCACAACAACATAAAACAAACTAAGGCCAAGTGGATTAAATTGTTCCACTAAGACCAGCCCAGTAATTAGCAGACTTTTCAATGTTGTCAACCATAATTAGATGTGCAGAGAAAGTGAGGGAATGAAAGGAGCTCTCCCTCTTGGGCCCTCTCTTGTGAACAATATCCAATCAATATGTCAGAGATTTCTCTCTATCTTTGCCTCTCTCCTTTTCCACAAGGATTAAATCTTTAATTTATTTTCTCTATGGAACTCCAAATCAGTGTATTAGTGAATTGAAAGGCTTAGACTAAAGTGAACCTAAAATAAGATTTGGGAAGAAAATACTGTAGGCCATGGTGACAAAGCATCGGATATACCTCTGAAAGATTGACCCACTCCCATGTCTCATTGGCTGAGCCGATATCGTAGACCAAAGCATGTCGCCCCTGACAAAAAGGGAAATCAGCCAACTATATCACTAGAATCTAGATTAGCGGCAATCAAGAGCCATATATACACCTCAACAGGATTGTAGTCAGTTATGACAGCTTCATAAAAGTTATTGTCATCTGGCCACCTGGTCCTCACTCTCCTCCCAATCAATGGATCCAATGTCGCTCCTTCAGGAGGCTGACTCGCAACAGCAGCAGAAGAAACTCTATTAGCAACTTGACCCCTCCCACTTGGACCGGACAGAGGGTACTGCTTAATTGAAGACGCAACGGGTAAGACTGTACCCTGTAAAATAAAATGGAATAGCAAGGAAACAAACCAATCAAACGAAAAAGTTTCAAAAATTTTATGGTATTAGTCCAAACTTACATAAACGAATTAAGAAGGATCTTTCGCATGTATAATTCCAAATTTCATAACTTTACAAAATTTAACTTACAGGTTTCTGCTTCTTTGCCTTGGGTCCTGGCAGTGATCCTCGCTTTGCTGTCGACGAGGATGGCTGGTGAGATGTAGCAATGGCTGGTTGGTGAAATGGTGGAGATGGCCCACCATAGGATTGTGCAGGTACTGAATGGGTTATCTTCTGTTTCTTGCGAGATGCAGAGACAGTGGGACTGGGTACAGGATCATGAACAGCTTGACCTGTACTCAGCATGCCAGATTGATGGCCACCAGCCTGTCTCCACTCCCTATTGGAATTACCCAATGCAGTGCCCATTATCAGACAAAAGAGATAAATTCTTGCTACAATTTAACGGATTGTACTTCTCAAATAAACAGTGTTTGTTTCATAAATCTTAAATCTATCAGACCTTATCCTCCGTATGACGTCATCTGCATTAACCCGTCCTAAAAGCTCTCTGTGCTCCTCATTTGATAGTCTCAACTCTTTTCTGAGTTCTGTTATTAAACTTTCCTTCTCCTGCAGAAAAAGATTGCATGTGGCAGTAATTTAAACTTGATAATTAGAATTTCAAATACATTAGATTCATGAAAGCAAAATGGCCAAAAGTACCCAAGTAATGGCATCGGCTTGAGCTTTGAAGGCTCTTAAAACTGAACTGTATGCTTCTTGCTCAAGTTGGTGGATTTGGGTTTCCATATCAGTCTCACCATATATCCTAGGATATGGGACGGAGCCCACGGCAGATCTTCCATTCCCAGCAACACGGCCTCCTCGAGGAATTCTGTTTTGATGTGTTGGAGGAAGATCATCATCTGTTCCTGCAATTTTTTTTTAAATGCAACACGGCATTTATCAAAATAGAAAATAACTGGACACATTTCCGCTGGAATTCAGAGAAGAGAAATGAAACATGACATAGTGTTCGGGATGTTTTCCAGGAGTTGACATGTTATGCATGCAATTTAATCTGATTTAGTCCCTCCACAGCAAGAAAACCAGTCTCATGAAGACTATTCCCAAAGGGGGGGAAAATGAAAAATAATAATAATAAAAAGAATAGTAAATAAACGGTTGACTTACGCATGATTACACTCTTTCTATGTTCTTTGAGACCATTTTGGAAACGGGAACGGGTTTAAGCTAATAAATCATGCAAAAGATCCAGACTTTAGCACTTAAAAGACATTCTCCGAGCAATAAAAACAAAACTTGCACCATTCATCACAAACAACCTAAATTAAGAGGTCCAGAAGCAACCAAAAGAAATACATAAACCAAATTTCCAAAAAGACTGCCATTAATCATAATCCAAAACCCTGAAACTTAATTCTTTCCGTCCACAAAATTCAAAACACCTCAAGAAGAACATAACAAAATTCAAGCTGCCGCAAACAAAACACACCGAAAAGGAGGCAAAACCCTAATCACCCTCAAAAGATATGAAGTTTTTAGGGAGCATTTACCACTGCTATCGTACGGCTCGTAATCCATAGCCAGTTTACCACCCAAATAATGAAACCGCTACCAATTCCAAAGAAGTACCCCAAAAAAATCCCAGCCAATCGGAGAGCGAAGCAGGCCAAAGATTGTTCGATTCAGCTTAAACAGACACTGAGAAACGACGCCGTTGCAAAGCGAATTTCCGACTCGTTAACCGCACTGAAGACCACGGAATTGAACGGTGATTACCGAAGAGGAAGAGAGGGGGATAGAGCAGTGGGAGCAGAATTGAGGCTCGGAGTGTGTCAGAGACTCGCGAGTGCGACTTTCATCTTCTTCTTCTTTTTTTCCCTTTTTGTCTGGTGACGGATTTGAAACTAAATTATAAAGTGGGGATTTTGTTTTCAATTTACCGTTTAGTTTGAGTTCCGCTCTTCCGTTTGTGTTATAGTTTGTGCGTCTGTCTTTGAAAAAAGTTGCTGAGATATATATCTTATGATTCTTATTGAAATTTATATATTCTAAAATTTTTATTTTTTAATACAAAATCAATAGCTAGACTGAAGTCCACGTTTTTTCAAATAAAAACTTCGAAACTCTTCCGTTTGTCTTTTTTCACCAAAAAATGATGTGTATAGTTTGTGCACATATGTCTATTTTCTTTTAAAAATATAACTTATTTAAAAAAAAAATACATAAATATTTTACATTCTAAAATTATATCTAATATTATTATCCTTTAATACGAAATCAATATGTTCATGTTCCTTTTAATAAAAAATTTTCTCTTGTGATAGTCAAGACAATGACATGATTATCTCTCTTACAATTAAGGATTAATTCAACATTAGTACTTAAATTTTTATTTTTACATTTCGAGTCTTCAGTTTTCAACTAGTGTAAAATTTAGCACTTGAACTTAAAAAAATTCACATACTTTTTATTTTGCCTTTAAAAAATTAACAATGTGATTGCTGCGTGACAGTCACATGCCGCGTGTTAGTACTTGATTGGCTAACGTGAATATTGATGCCACATGTCTGCCAATCATAAATTGACACGTAGTCTACTGTTAATTTGTTAATTATAAAATTAGCAAAATATTGAATTGTAAGTTTTTTAAAATTCAGGCACCAATTTTATAAAAGTTAAAAGCTGAATTCTTGAATTACAAAAGTGTAAAAATCCATATATTAATTTTGCAATTAGCTGTACAATTATTTTATAACCTGTTTTACAATCAACCAATACAATCATCTCACTTTATTAAAAATATCTTAGATTTTGATTATTATGAAAGGAAATTTTTGTCCATGCCAAGTCCCATGTCCGGCGAAAAAAGCTCTGGGAAGCCTATAGTCACGTTGAAAGAACCATCATTCAACAATTTGCCATTATGTTTACCTTCTAGGTTGACGGTCAGGGTATTCACCAACTAAACTAGCTTTCTTCATACAAAAGATGAGCAGAGTAACATCATTTACTTTGTTAGAATAAATGGAATTCTTTTTGTGTTAATAATGCGAAGAGTTTAAGTGAAAAATGAAGCAAACCACTACAAGATTCCATCCTGCTTTTCAAACATTCCGAGAAGGATATATAGGCTCAAATTAACGTCCAAAAATACATCTCAAAGTCATCGATAAAAATGATAATATGACTTTCAAATATTTGAATTTTTTTTAATAATTAAAAAAATGACTATTAATAAATGAAAAAACCTTCTGACGGATTGAACTTATAACTCATTAAAAACAGCCTGCTAATAGTGTTCTGCCACATACGCTTCTCAAATTAGTGATGGTGCGACCGCACTTCACCCGAATATTTGAACATCCGTGTCTAACACTTGAATTTCTAAGTTCCCTTCCGCGATGGTGTGACCCCCAACTCATGGACTCCTCTAGCGACCATGGCAAGGAGGCGACAGCTTCATCGAATGGTTGCATTTTTCTTAAACCCCAACGACAGATTCACCGAAGGGTTCCACCGAATGGTTCCATTTTTCTTATTTCTGATAATTCTTCTTCTTCTTCAATTTTCTCTTCTTCTTCTACTTCAGGCTAGAACATTTTTCAATTTCTTCTCTCTTCAAAATACTCTCCCTACCTCTTAGACTGGAATAATCAAAATACTCTCCCTACCTACTAGAATAATCAAAATAAAATCAACTGCAAATATGTCAGCAGTTTTGAAAAATGATATAAACGGAAAAAATTTTAATGCAGAGTAGAGACCGACCTCTTCAAAGTTCGAAGCATATAGGAAGCTTAGGAACGTACGGATCCATCAGAAATGGAGAGATCTATTTCCCAAGATTTCTGTTCAAAAGCCTCTGATCTTTACAACACTTTCTTTCTTTTCGAGTCCATGATAAAGAGATGGATCAAGAAGGAGATTGAAAGCCATCCTATCAATTTCTTTAAGTTGCAAAATTTTATTAAGCCAAATTGACTATACAGTAAGGGAAAGTTAGATCTTTTGATTGAAGAAAGATCTTGTTATGCTTTTTACATGTAGTGATTTTTCGACGGGAATGGGTTGAAATCTGTCGGACTGAGATGGTGGGGTTGAACTTCCAAAGCTCTTGGACGGCGGTGCAGACGGATAGAATAGATGACCGATCCCTCGCAGTGAGCAGTATTTTTTATTCCAACGGAAGAGATGACAGAGTCTCGATGAGATGAATTTCAAAAGGCAGGGGCTGTGTGATTCAAACAGCAAGGGATGGACTGTGTGACCTAGCTTTTTGATCGTGTGTGACTGCACCTATACCCTTTTTTGTGTGATTTCTGACGTGGCTGATGATGATAGGAAGGTTGATTATCTCTAATAAACGGCTGGACTGCTTAGAAGCGACTTTGTTAATATATTTGTATTTTTTTATTTTTCTTAGCAGGAATGGCGGTTTTGAGTGATTGGGGGATTTGAAAACGTTGCAGTTTTATCGTTTGGGGGCATATCTTTACAGAATTACTATAAACAGCTATCTGCTATGCAGCCCACTAAAACAGGGGTCAAACCTGTGCAAGCACAACTTACACAATACGGAGAGAACCCGCGTATCCCTTGCCTTGCGTATGCCAACACCACGAGTACCAACAAGATGGACAGAAATTGTTTATTTTCTTAACCACCAACTGAGACACACATAATGCATATAATTGTAGTGTACACAAAAGCATGTGTAAATGGTCACCGCATGGCAAGATCTCCAACTCACAAGCACTCAACAGCACGAATCAAATTCCAAAAAACCATATATCTCTAGAATTTCTCTATCCTCAGTTTTTGCTACCAGCACCAAAGGGTGCAACGAAGGATGCCAAGGTTCTCACGAATACCTCCATTATACCCTTGCCAGATCGGCTAAGTTAAAAACCAGCCCATCCAGCAGGTTGAGAAGCTGGCTTGCTCTCTGTCATCTTTGCCTCACCAAAGCGCTGAGAATTATATCCTTCACCATTGGGTCTGGATATCTGAGGGCTGGCAGTCGAAGCAACAGAAAAACTCTCTGTTCCAAAACCCCAAGTATCAAAACCAGTATTTACTAGAGCAGCCTGCTTGTTCTGGCTAATATTTCTCGTCCTAACAGATTTTGAAGGGTTGTCTGTTGAAAGCAGCTGCTGCAGCTTAGGTTCCTCGGCAAATGCATGCCATGGCTTTGGCTCCAGGCTTGCAGTATTCCCATCCGACTTCTCTTGCTGTACTTCCCAACCTGCTCCTTCAATCTTCTCCCCATGCTAAGAGGAGAACGAATACCATAAGAAAACAAGCATGATGGAGACAAAACCCACCAAATTCAGACAATTACAACAATAGCAAACAAAATTCAAAGAATACATTACCAAATGGGTTGCAGATCGTATTCCAGACATGGTTTGATTTTTTGAAGCATCTTTATGTGGTGGAGTTCTAGCCGCAAGTGCTTGCTTCAGCTCCTGTATCTCCTGCCTTTGAGATCGACAAATGGCAGACAGCTTTTCAAATTTGGAATTTATTTCAGCCTTATCCAAGTTAGCTTGCTTCAGCTCCTCCTTCAACTTCTCTACCTCGGCCTCTAATGCTTCCTCTTTTCCTGATTTGCTATTACTAACTCCAGAGCTGAACTTATTCGTATCAAATTCGGCAACAAAAGTGTTAAAAGCCTCATCTTGAAAAGCAGATGTGCTCTCAGTTTTAGATGGTTTTAGCCTCTCCAAGCCATGGTCTGTATCCTTCTGGGAAAACGTTATCTCGAAGTCCTTGGAAGGGCCATCCCCAGGCTTGTGTGTATTTCTTCGGACTGCATGGGTTTCCATATTTACCTCTTTAGCAGGGGTAGTGTTCCTAGGCAAAGGATTATTCTCTGGGTATTGATCATGTTTTGATGTGCTATAGCTAGTTCGCTCTTCATCAAATTTGGGTCTTGTTGTGTCCTCAGCAGCAACCGAGTCCTTTGCATGCTGAGTGGACCAGAAAGCACCAAGCTGCCCCCGACCTCCCCCAGTCCTAGATGAAGGGTGTGATGTGTTTCTAGTTGGTTCTGCAGATGAAGGTGGCGGTGGTGGACTTCTATGCGGCACTGGATGCGCCTTATTTGCAGGCTTTGAACTACCTGTAGGATTGCCATAAAATAACAAATATCACTTCAACTGAAAGCAATCTCAAACATTTGTGACATTCTCCAATTTCAAGCACTAACGAAAATATTTTTTTCTTAAACTCAGCCATGCTAAGAAATTGAATTTAATCAATCATACAGAAAGAGAATAAAGTTTCATGTGAAAGTACACATTTGATGCCCTCACCTTCATGTACGTCAGTAAACTGCATTTCAGGTGGCCTATCTGGCAAAGACTTGTGTAAATTAGCAGGTAACTGCTCGTTGACACGAAACCACACCTGCCACCATCATAAAGGGTCCCAGCATAAGTAAGCAGAATGATGGTCTATGCACCTAAGATTGCCATGGACAATATAATCTAAAACTAACCTAAATTCATGGAGATGAATGGCCAATCAAGCAAAGCGCTTGCCTGCGTGATGTCTGGTCTGTCATCTGGGGAAGCTTGAAGCATGTCACTGATTAGGTCAGTTACAGCGGAGCTATATTTAGGTAGTTCTGGAACGCGATAATTCCCATTCAAGATTTGTAGCTTTGACTCTCCATCAAACGCATTTTTGAAGTAGCATATCCGGAAGAGGAGGCAACCAAGAGCCTGCAAAGTGCCAGAGAAAAAAATTAGTTTCCCAATGCACATTTGAAACAATTATCTAATTGTTTATAGATTATACACTGAATTGAGAGTTTCACATTGACTTACCCATATGTCTACCTTCTCATTTATAAGTTCTCTTCGGAAGAGATCCCACATCTAAGTCAATAAAAGGAGGAAGCTAAAAATCAAATAACTTTACTACCAAATATCAGAACTATAACTTTGTAAGAGAAAAGTTCCTTGTTCAACCTCAGGGGCCCTGTAGGCAGGTGTTGTGTGCTTCCTGATATTATCTTCTTCAATACCCATTTCTTCAGGCTTCTCAAAGCGCTTGTGATTAGTAGAGGTACTTCCAAAATCACACAACTTCCATAATCCATCAGGCCCCAATAGAAGATTCTCGGCTTTCAAGTCCCTGAAAATTAAATTGAGGAAATATAAACTAATAGCATGCATTCTTCGGCAAGTCACAACACAAAGAACCCAATAAGTATCTTCCAACAAGTAATGCAATTGGTAAATCTTTTCTTCGTGTTTACTTGTATGATATCCCTTTTTTTCCAATTGAAAAAAAAAAAAAAACTAGTAAAGGAGATGAATGGTTGAAACAATATATGTGTATGTATCCATGTATGCATGCATGTTTTTATTACAAATAATGCAACTTAGAGAACAGGTTGAAGCACTGCCATGCCACCCTCATCAGTAAAAGCATGGTTTACAACAAGTAATGCAATTGGTAAATCTTTTCTTCATGTTTTTACTTGTATGATATCCCTTTTTTTCTACATGAAAGTAAAAAAAAAACACTACTAATCGAGATGTATGGTTGAAGCAATATATGTGTATGTATCCATGTATGCATGTTTTTATTACAAATAATGCAACTTAGAGAACAGGTTGAAGCACTGTCATGCCACCCTCATCAGTAAAAGCATGGTTTACAAGCCAATCCAAGAATCACCATTATGCAATCATTAACTACAACAAGTGAGAGAGAGATGGGGGGCTAAATGCACATCTATATTTCATTGACTATTCCAAGAGAAATGCATGAACAGTAAAAAAGTGTATGCATTAGGCCTGGTTTGGATAGTGAGATGAGTTAAGATGAAAGTTGAATAAAAATATTATAAAGTTATAATATTGTTAGAATATAATTTTTTAATATTATTTTTATTTTGAGATTTGAAAAAATTGAATTGTTTATTGTATTTGAAAGTTTGAAAAAGTTGAAATGATTAGATGAGTTGAGATAATTTCTAAAAACAAACGAGGCCTTATAAAAAAGTAAAAAAGAAACAACTATAGAAGAAGATTATCTAACTTTGATAAATATTACACTTGAAAGCACTAGTTAGAATCCTTACCTATGTGCAATAGGCGGTGACTGACAGTGCATTGCAAAAACAGCATTGCACACATCCCTAAAGATTGAGAGGACCTGTTTCTCATCAAAAAACCCAGCTCCTCTGCTCTCTAGCACATTAACTAAGGACTTCTCACAAAATTCCATCACAATGAGTGCTTCCTTTGTTCGTCCCACATCCAAGATGGTGTGTGCAAGGAGTGCAACAACATTTGGATGTCCTTTGAGGGATTTCATCACTGAGATCTCCTTCATCACCAGATCCAGTGATTCCTCGTCATTACATATTATGTGCTTTAAAGCATACTGCTTTGAAACATTCACAGCATCCCGAGCTACATAGACACATGAGAATCCTCCCTCGGCAATGGAATTCCGGACATGAATCTTAAGATTTCCAACATCAATAGAGCGGCCTTCAAGACCAGTTGCTTCTTTTTGCATAAATGGTTTGAACCTCCACATGATCGAAAGAAAAGGACAAAAAATCACTGCATATGCAACACAACCGATTGCAGATGTTTTTTTATAAGTAAATGTAACATCAATTATGGCAAAAACACTACTCATTGGAAATGTTACTACCATCATTCATGTTATATAAGATGCAAAGTCTCAAATTAAGTTACTATATTATGGTTGGGATATGTAACCCTCACTGCCTCAAAGTTTCAACTGCATCGATGCTTACTCGACTTGTAAATTGATAACTCCACAGGCCACCTCTAATAACTAGGTAATTGATTGAAAGGAGGCCAAAACAAATGATCAACAAAAAAGGCACGAACAATCTAACAATTGTAGAGTTGAACAACAAGAAGCGAGTAAAACTAAAACATTTGCATATCCTCCATGTTTAAGAAGTCATCTGTCAGAACAGTGCCAGATGGGAACTCAGCTACAAAGACATAAACATAAACATTCCAGGCAAATTTAATAAGGCGGAGAATTGCGTAGATGCATTGAGAGAAAAAGAGAAAATACTGTCATCATTATTAAGATCAAACACTGACATTCCCAGGCTCCTAAAACCAAAGTTCGGAATAAAAATTAATGGAAATCATTAAAGCCGATAACATTCATTCAACAATACGATCCGCACTACAATAAAAAGATTTAGCAGCAAATAACCAAGATCTGGCTCATACTCCAGAAACTTCCCCATACAATCTCAAAATTTCTAACTTTATTTCTTCTTCTTTTTTCCCTTTGAGCATTGAACATAAAAATAAAAGTACAAAATCAAACAAATCGAAGATATTTCTTTGCAACATATCCAAACAATACGCATCGAACCCCCGCGATAATTGAATAACCGAGCTCAAATAAACTCCAGCGCATGCTAACAATCTTGAGCTAGAATTTTAAGAAATCGAATAAACGTACAAGAAGCAAACGATTGAATCCAAGACTCTCCAAAAGGCTCGATCTATTTTGTACAGATTTCTAGGAAACCTAAAAAAAATCTAAACAAAAGCAATGAAAAGGAAAGCTTGTAGATGATTATACCTGGTAACCAGAAGCGGATTTGAGTTAGCGAACGAGAGAGAGAGAGAGAGAGAGAGAGAAGCGTGTGGTGGAGGCTGATTCAGAATTCGATAGTAGAAGACATAGAAACTCTGGAAGTTGAGATCTGAGGGTTTACGACTTTACGTGCTGATCCGGAAACTCTCTTGAGCCCTTTTCTGATTCCCAGAGGCACAGATGAAGGTATATGAAAGGCGAGTCTATATATAGTTGGCCGAGGAGTGAATATTTGATTTTTGTTTTTCCCCATAAACAACCTACAAATGGTTTAGGTAAAATAGTACAAATTTTGTTTACAATCACAATATTTAACAGTATAATTGAGGTTTTTTTCCTAATTCCAACAAAATTATCTTGATTTTAATAATATTAACGTCTAAATTGCTAGAAGATAATGTAATTAATTTAAAATACTAATATTAATATAGACGATAGATATTGAGTAAAATAAAATGTAGAAAATTAGAAGTGAATCGCAATGGAGCCATTGATGTAGTGGGGACAGAAATCATCGGCCGAGAATGAGTGATGTATACGCTGCGATTGCATGCATGGAATATAAGCCCCTGTGCGTTTTGGTGGTTTTTGGAGTAGCACGTACGTGAACGTGACTTTCTCGCTCTGGGAAGGGTGACTTTCCTACTGCTGGCGCCACTTCCACTTATTGTGTATGCACGCCACGTGTCACACTCCTATTGCTCTATTAGATGATCCTATCAAGTTGGTGGATGGCAGGGAAATACAGATCGATGTACGAGATTGATGATGAAAATGAGAGTGATGATCCGTTAAGGGTAGGACTGTTCATCCGAACCGAATTTCAAATATTCCGACCCGGACCGAATTAGTGCACTTATGTAAAAGGAATTCTGTAAGTGTTTCTGTAACCCGATTACTTGAGCCAATTACTATTAGGTTTTCCGTTTTTCCTTTTTTGTTTTTTTTTTACAAAAATAAAATAAAATCAAGAAGCGAAAAAAGAAGATAAAAGGTAAAAAACTAACATAAGTGATGGAAAGAGAAACAACGTTCAAGCCAAATCAAGAAAATGAGAACACGAGCCTTGTTCTTGAAAAGATGAGATTTGGAGTTTCATTCTACCAAAAAAGTCTGGATCTATTAGGGCCAGTGGAGGGAAGGCTAATTTTCATGGCTTCCATGCACCTTGATATGTTGAGTTTCAAATCCATGACTTTTTTTCTCACTTTGAACCCAGCTAGTTGTAGAGGACCAGGACATAGAGTAGCACGTTGTGGAGGGGCCCAGATTTCAAAATTGAGAAGATACGAAATCAGATTTGCAAAGTTATTGGTTTAATTCTAAAACTGAAAAATATCGACCCCCAATTTTCGTGTTCTTATCGATTGTAATTCCTTTTCTATCTTCTCTCATATCCCATCTTTCGGCATGGAAGATATTTCCTAGGACACCGATCAACGTGGTGGCGATACTCAAGAGCTCTCCAATCGGTGAACATGACTAAGGGTGTAACCGGTCCGGTCCGGCCCGGTATTGGACAAAATTTAGGACCTAACCAGTATGTATCGGTTTTGCATTTTCCAAAACCGATTACGTACCGGTTACCCTCTTAAACCGGTACTTCCGATTTTACCGGTTTCCGGTCCGGTCTGATTTTTCAATTTTTTTTTTAAATGTAAGTTTGACAATTTGTCATTAAAAATATGTTTATAAAAAAAAATGCTTTCAAAAAATCTGTTTTATACTTTTATTAAAAAAATCTACTTTACTAAAAATATATGCTTTACTAAAGCTAAGTACTATATTAGTATTAGTTATATATTAGTATTAGTTATAGTGATTTAGTATTACTATATCAGTATAACTAAAACTATAGTCTATAATAAACTATTAGTTATAGTGATTTAGTATAACTATATTAGTATAAGTATAACTATACTCTATATTAGTATAACTACTAATGTCCTATATATTTATCAAAATTTAGTAATAATATTTGAGTGATTTTCTTTCTTTTTATATATTATATATAAAACTTATATATAAAAAATATTTTGTATAATATTATTTTTGTATAAAACTTATATATATAATTTTATTTTATTTTTATTTTTTTCTTCAACTAGTCCGGTCCGGTTCGGTCCGATCCCACAAACTATGAAACCGGAACCAGACCGGATTCAACCGGTTTGTGCAAATAAAGAACCGATTCCGGACCGAAAAACCGAAAAACCGGCCCAATCGGTCCGGTTCGGACTGATTTTCCAGTTTTTTGGTCCAAACTTACACCCCTAAACATGGCTACTTATTCAGGCTTGGAATCCAAGAAAGCAAGGCTAGTCTCGTTCCGGATTTTTTCAGGTAACGAGTAATACCCGATAAAAAAGCTAAACGGGTGCAGAAATTCTGTTTCCGATTTTGATCACAAACAGGTCGGGTGAGTTCTGAAAAATCAGCCGGGCTGGGTAAGAGGGCTTTTTGTTCACCCCTAGTTAAGGGCATAGGAAGCATTTGAAGAATGTGTGAATGAAAAAAAACACCTAATAACACATTAAATATGAAACTTATCACAAATGACAATCTGTTAAATGCATATGAAACATCTAGAGAACGTGTGGTGAATAGAAAATAACATAAAATAACACATTGAATATAATACTTATCATGATGGTGATCAATTAAGTGCGTAGGAAACATCTGGATGAAGTGTGGTAAACAGAAAATAACACCAAATAATACGTTGAATAAGAAATTTATCACGAATGACAATCTGTTAAGTGCGTATGAAGTCTCTAAAGAACGTGTGGTGAACAAAACGAATACCAAATAATACGTTGAATGTGAAACTTATCATGAACAAAAAAATGTTGTGAAGGACTAGCAAATTGATGGTTTTTATGCAAAAATGCCAACGACAACTCGCACAATTGATTGGTGTTCTGATGTGAGTAGAACAAGGTGGTGTAACAAAACAATGACACTGGAGTCAATTGGTTTGTAACGTCATAGAGCATGACTATGTGATTCTTTAGAGAATTGATGCATTTAATGTTGGTGCAAAGTGAATGAAAATACGAACCTCTGCTCCATCATTGAAAATCATCTGAAAACTGACCCATGGAATCATCTGCCAAGCCCCGGTTTGGATTTGAAGATCTCAACTCATCCAGTATGGTAAAACTATCTCCAATTCAAATGGTGTAAGTGAAATGCATTGATGTGTTTCCAAATACGATAAACTGACCTCCTGATCGTTACTTTTTACTTTTCTCATAAAGGACTGTTTGTAGAAATGGGTGTAATGAAAACTCTGAAGGCCCCTCACCCACACTCACCCCTTTCACGCACCCCTCATCTCGACGCAGGGCTAGTCATTGTGGGCAGACCCACCTCCTGTCGTCATCCACACTGGACCTTACCAGTTCAGCCCACTTTACGACATAGGGCATCTCATTTGCAATTAAGGAACATTCTTCATACACAGGAATTGGAAGGTAGCGGCTACTGCAATCATCTTAAGACCCACGGTGAGGCAACCCAGGTCCATTGATCGCGTGAGAGATAAGCCCTTTCCAATCCAGCTGGGTTTCAAGACTGCCTGGTAACCATACGACCCTCTTCCTTTTACAGAGATTCCCTTGCCCCCTTACCCAAAGCCTGCGAACTACCCATTAGGGTTTTGACCACCGACCATCGTTTAGCAGTATAGAAATTGGCCATTTCCGTAGCCCTTTACATTACAATTCACAAATGTCGACACAAATGAAACCCACCATTGCAAAAATATGCAAACACCACACCTCAAGAAATCGATCCTACCATGAACTCCCACGGGGTATTTCTATCACCACCGCGGCTCCAAGAACATGATCCGTCCTAGTATGTGAATCTAATTGGTCATAAACCAGACCTAAAAGATTCTAAAAGTAATCCAAGCCCAGTTGGTGCCCCCTTCAAGGAGAAGAAAATAGAAGACAACAATAGCTCTTCAGATCCTCGTGTTTTTTAACTCATGAAACATGTGAGTTCGAGTCCAATGCCTCGATCCCCCCATTATAACATGAGGACTGAGAAGCGATAGATAACTCATCAAAATGCCCTTCGTTCTCAAGGGTGGCAACAAGTAACAGGTCACATGCCACCTCCAATACCAATGAAGCATAAGTGTCTTAAATGATGGAGTTTGATTTTGATCAGGGCTTAATAGATTCATACTCAAAGCTCATTGTACAAATTAACTCTGATGACTTTTTGGATTTGTAATATGAGTTTGTTGAAGAGATGATGCAGAAGGAAGAAGAGATCTCTTGGATCTCCATGCACATTTGTCAGCAGACGAGGAACTGGAATAAAGGGAGATTCTTGCATAATTGATAGTGATATAGGGAAGAACCAAAAGATGGCGGCAGTCTAAAAAGACCATTTGGCAGGAGTTGTGCAGATTCTGATCTTTGTTTGTTGATATTTGGCATTGTGCTTTGGTTTCTACAATTATGACATGAAAGTTTCCAAGCGCATTTCCAAATACGTGTTCGTTCGTATCAAGTGTAAGGAGGGTTGTGAATCATCGATAGCAGCTCTACCAACCCGTTGATGATAGTAAGACTTTGGTTGGTATTGCAACCTCAAGTTTTTCAATTTTCCAATCTTTTTGTTGTTCTAAGCAGGGCTTTTCCCGTAGGCAACACAGGACGGAGGCACTGGAGTGCAACTCTCTTTGCATCATTAGTAAAGAGCTTTGTCATGTTAATGCATTGGTGAAAAGTAAGCAATAATTTATCTAGCGAAACTAATGCTAAACTAGTTCTACCAATTGATTATTTTTGCTTCAAAGTGCCAAATTTTATTCTTTTGCCCAGTTAGTTTAGACAGATACGTGTATGTATATATATAAAATGTTAGTTTACAAGGACAATGAGAATATTGAAGAGGAGGATTGCAATTAAGGCGGTTCATTACCCACATTCTGGCATCCCAATTTACTTGCAATGTTGGTTTCTTACATGCTTGGCAAAGGATGATCTACATCTAAAATTTCCCTATTGCAGAGATGAGTCGTGCTCCACACTGGTCTCCATATTTAACGCACCTCGCACACCCTCCACGTGGTGGTGATGTGAAAGAACTCATCGCAGACTCATCATCGGCCAAAGAGAAACTTTTCATGTGACCTTTGGCCAAACCAACATATCCATCATTGTCTGAGAAGGATCGAGAACCGCGTGACATCGTTTGCTTACAGCTACCTCTAGCATGTACTGATAGGTAAAATGTTTAATGCCTGAAACTTTGATGTCATAAAATGCATGTACATAACCGACGCCCAATTGAAGAACTATCAGTTTGCATATGCGAAGTTCCACTATCTGGCTTAGCAACCATCTTTTGGCCCAAAATTTTTAGGTTTCCTACTTGGGTTTTTGAACTTCCATGATCAACAACTATATTTGCCATATCATGACAAATCCTCAATGTAGAAGATGGATCCAAAGAGGAATTTTCCAGCTAATAACACGACTCTTGATACATGAAAATTTTGTCGGAATAATCATAAAAAATTGAAATAGAGCATATACGAAATATGAAAACCCTTATTGGTCGGAACATCGAAGGAGAAAATAGAAGAAAAATACGGACGATTAGTGACGTTGAAGGAGAAGGAGCTGAAACTGGTGCTCTCCGTATTCTACTCCCAGGAACATGAATGAGAAGGAGAAGGAGACGGTGGCATGAAGGAGAAGAGGAAAGGGGAGAAGGAGGTGGTAAGTGAAGGAGAAGAGGAAATAAGCTATTTTGTTGCGTAAAATAGGAGGTCAAAAATGAGAATTCACGTCTTGCCAACCAAGAGTAACTATATTTATTTCCCAGCTAAAATTTTTAGAAATTCTTAAGATCGAAAATCGATATATATTTGTCCTCTCGAGTGCCCTGGCCTTGTAGAGGTTTTACCCCTATCTAAGTACAGGTTTTATATTTTATTGTCCTTGTTAACGTCGTATTTTGCACACTTTTAGGTTAAATTCCAACAATTCAGGTCTTCGAAAACGAGTCTTGCACAAGGTAGAAAATACTATGGCTTTGAGAGGGCGGCCTTGGGGCTAAGGAACCTCCGATGCCAAAGTTAGTAAATATTCTTAGAGTGTAGCAAATAAGTAAGAGAATTTAAGGATCAGAGAGAGTTTTTTTATACACAGGATCTGCTATTTATACTATAAGTCTGAAAAGCAGATCATGCATGCTTTCATGAAGTCCAGGTTCTCAGTACTGTTTCTTTCATTAGAGTCATTAAATGTGACATGGCTCTATGACGGCGTCATTAATATGGCGTGTTATCCGGATGGTAGAGCTATTAATGCGGCGTGGTTCTCTAACCTTCTCTTCTTGGTCTGTTTTCCTTCTGGTCTGTTCATGCCTTCTCTATCAGTAGATCAACGACTCTCTGTATATCACACCTACCGCGTGGGCAGGCACTCGAGGATTGAACATTACTTGATGGATCCTCACATCAATGAGTCTCATCCTCTGCAGCACCATCCCTCCTACAGGTTATGAATAGAGGAGCCTCCTGGTGGGCCGGGTTCATGACTTTCTACTATGGGACGGGCTTGATAGGGTCTCTTGGGCCTTGTGGGGAAAATTCCCTTATAATTATCTTGTTAATTCTCAACGGACAAGTACGGTGGGAATTTATCACGATTTGGTCCACCTTTTTACCAAGGTCGGGAACTTTATTTAGGCTTTCTAAGGTCCAGGAGGCTTTTGCTTATTGACATTTTTGATGGCGTTCCTATCTTCCATGATAGACTCACATTTTCATTACATCTTTGCAACCTCATTAATGAAGGGGTGTTAGATGGCTTTTCAAGTTGGCGTCGCTTCGTAAACCACATTCCCCAAAATTGAAATTGCGAGTATCCTTGTTGTTATGATTCATGAGAGTCTAGCCGTCACATTCTTTTTATAAAATGTGTGAGTGAGACCTAATTTTCGACCACTACGCTATGATTGTTTCGTCATTCTAGTTCTCTTGATTTTTCTTCTCTTCGATCAATCTTCTTTGCTACTTTGTGCTCTGCAGTGATGACCTCTGAAAAATGTGTCCAACCTAACGTGTCCGACGGGGGCTTTACTGACACTGGGTCATTGTTTTTGGGTAGCGGATGTCACTTGACTACCAAAAAATCAGCGATGGTCTCCTTAGCCCTTACCTTCCAAGTACTAGAGTCCGTTTCCTTCGAAGTTCTTGGCCCCGACGAAGGCGCCGTCGATGCAGAGGGTCATTCTAGTAAGATAGCTCTATACCATTCGATGTTTTCATGCGGCTTGAGATTGTCATTCCATCGCCCTGTCCGTGACCTTCTGGACCACCTTGGCTTTGCCCTTTCCCAACTGTACTCGAATGCCTGGAGATTATTGACGTGCTGCAGCATTATCTGGCAGTAGGCTTTGTTGGAATCCTTTCCAGACGATGCGGATCTTACTAGCTGCGAGTTTCTTCTTACCCATAGGATGCTACACCTAAAGGGGAATGTATGTATGCAGCTTCAAGGCATCCCATGCTCTAGTCACCTTGGAGTCGAGATACCACAAGGTGAAAGACTGTTCTCCCAAGTTCTTCTTTGTATCTGGCCGCGGATGGAAGTTTCTGGTAGGTCAGGTGAACCGCTGGAAGTTTCCCATACGGATAGACTGGGGAAAAATTCTGGAGGACAAGGATGTGCATCTGATAGCCACTCCTTATGAAGCGAAGCGTCTTACGATCGCGAGAATGGGTGCAAATCACCCTAAAAATATTTTTTTCGAGATCCTCATTTCTAAGGAGAGTTTGAGGAGCTTTCTGCCTCCCCTATGACACCTTCCTTCTGATGATAGGCCAGTTGTTACGCAGCCCCAAGTAGCTCTACTTCGGAAGTGTTCCTCGGAATTTCTTTTGCTAGATAAGGGGAAGAAAGCTCGTCGAGAGAGTGTTCGGACCGAGGATAGGCCTCTTCTCGAGGTACTAGACCCCTTAACGCAGGGATTAGCTACCTTGGAGGCTAGCCATCTCATTGCTATGGTGGTCCTAGTGCTAGTTGCGGTGGGCGAGTTGGCGAGTGGTTTTCCCATAGTGCCTCTTCCGGTAGCGACTGTTGAGGCGCTCGGGGGTGAGGTCGAGATGGACAACCTTTTTTAGATTATTTTCGTGGCTACCACTCCTGATAAGGGACAACATTCTTCTTCATGGATCTCTCCTCCTTCTTCGTCCTATTTGGCTGTTGGTAGTCACTCTCTTAAGGCAGCTGATGAAGGGGTGGAGGCCTCTTCTAGCAATTGTGCAGAGGCAAAAGATTATACGGGAGGTAAGTCTCCTCCAAACATTGCAGTCTTAGGGGGTTCGAAGAGTCTTACTGCGGATTCTTCTGCCCAGGCTGCACTCTAAAAAATGGGGAGTTCCTTTGGGCATATTCCAGCTGATGATGGTTCGAGGTGTTTGGTCATTGACCCACTCGTTCAGGTGGAGTTCCCTAACAGCAGCAACTATGTATGGGGTATAGTTGGTGAGGGTCCGCATGTTGAACCACTCACTCGGGCTGAGTATCCAGCGGGGGACGACTTTCTTCTGGATATTGCGATCGGCCCCCTCTCGGGAGGTTTGAGCGAAGACCGTCCTGTTCCTGCTGAAGTCTCTATGGGATTGCCTGAGTTTGTAGGCCTTGCGGAACCCCTTTCTTATCTATCTTGGCTGGCCATGGAGGGTAGCCGAGAAGAAGCCATTGGCTGGGTCGTTGAATGTTTGTCGAGTTTTTTCCACGAGGTGTGGTTACTTCCTCCCGCCTTTTACTCTTTCTTTTTTCCTTTCCATTTTCCTTAGTCTTTACTTTATGCTAACAGGTAACTTCTCAGCTTGTAGCTTTCATCATGGACGATCAGGAGGCAGCCATTCAGGAGAGCTTGGATTGTGCTCGTGGTGAACAGGAGGAGAGGGAACAGTTGAACTGTGAACTCGAGAGGACGAGACTCGACCTGTCGAGTGAGCGCAAGAGAGAGAACAAGCTGGAGCGTTGTCGGCAGAAGCATAAGCGGAAGTGGGAAGAGGAGAAAACCCAATTGGAGCGGCTTTACCAAAGTTTCCAAGATGACTTATCTCGAATTCGGGAGGAGAAGGGTCGATTGGAGCAGCTAAACCAAAGCCTTCAGAATGCCACCATCTCCTTACAACGACAACTGAGGTGGTTCCTGAACCTCTACGACGAGGCATGGGGACGCTGGATTGTTGAAGGTCGTAAGTTAATGCAGGCATTCCTTCTGGGGAGTCCGAAGCTGCATTTGAGGTCTTTCGCCAAGTACCTTTAGTAGCTTGTGTTTGCCAATATTCCTACCAACGATGCATCCTTTGAAACCTACCGTAACCTGGGAAGGAAATAGATGTTAAATGCTTTTCCTGGTCCAGCCGCACCTGCGTCGGCATTAGTGGAGCCAACCAACCTTGTTCATGTTGCCACTGAGCCGGCCAACCTTGCTCTTGTTGCCGCTGAGATCGATGCTCCTGGCGCTAATACTTAGGCTGTGTTTGGACAACGAAGTACTCTGAGGTACTCTTACTACTATTCTCTACTTTATTATTACTTTTCACCTACTTTTACTACTATTCATTACTTTTTACCTACTTTTTATTACTATTCAATATTCGATTATTACTTTTTACCTACTTTTTACTACTATTCAATATTCTATTATTACTTTTTACCTACTTTTTATTACTATTCATAAACATTCTCAGATACTTTCACTATCCAAACCAAGCCTTAATGATTGTTTTTTTACACATCTATCCGCATTTCGTTGCTCAGGGGCTTATATATATATATATATATATATATATATATATATACATACTACCTTATCTTGTTTGTCATGTCTCATCTTTGCCTTTTTTTCCTTTATTCTTTCGTTTTATGTGACCGGCCTAGGAGACCGTGGTAAAGGGGTCCGCAGAGCTCTTACT
The DNA here is from genome assembly GCA_029856935.1 of Cyclocarya paliurus. Lineage (NCBI taxonomy): Eukaryota > Viridiplantae > Streptophyta > Magnoliopsida > Fagales > Juglandaceae > Cyclocarya > Cyclocarya paliurus. The sequence continues at coordinate 29,962,600 of CM056956.1, read as the reverse complement.
TACCCCGCTTGCCGGTCCTGCTGCGCTTGCTTATCCTCTATAAATAGTCGTTCTTGGAATGCAGTCATCATTTTAATCATTATTTGGGTCATGTCAGGTCATACCTTTGAAGTTTGTCGACCTACTCTGCTGGCATCCGGCTTAACCTTCTGACCCCACTAGTTGCTTAGCCTTTTGAGGCGTGCTTTCTTCCTCTGCATTTTTGCTATGCTTTGTGTAAGTTTCTAGATTCTGAAAGCTACCACGGATTATCAAACTGACTTGCCTTGTTGACTATTCAGTGCCCTCGTTCCCGGCCTACCTTGTCACATGCTGAGTGACCGTTTGTATTTTACGTACGTGAAAACATAGCGCTCGTTATGTTTCTGCATTAAATGGCAACCCTTCAATTTATGCATCATGGCTCCGTTCTTTACGAGCATTAACTGTACACATTGTATCAGTAGATATGCTCTGCAGCAGTTGCGATAATCAAGGGATTCTGGTTCTCTGGGGGGGACATGTGGCGACTTATGGTGATTCATGGAGTTATGGCACCTTGGTAGGCCAAGCATCACCCCGCCTATATAAGTGGAGAATGACTTTTGTTGTTGTAGTGCTGTGGTGGCCGTCACTATCTAAAACACACACAGCTGCAGACACCGAACTCATTTTTTTCACCCAAAAACGCGGACAATGACCTTCAGCTTAGGCCTTTTGGTTTCCTTGGGTCCTATAACAGTGAGGTCTTATGGATCTTTTAGATTATCTTTGGCAGTTTTACGGTCTAGGGTCAGGCACTGGAACTTGTTTTGTTGAATATATAAGTTTCACGGTATAACTTGTTCCTTATAGTCCTGCAACCTTATGATGTAATTTGTTCCTTGTAGTTTTGCAGCTTTATGATGTAACCTGTTTCTTGTACCTATGCGGCTTTATGATGTAACATGTTTCTTGTAGTTTTGCGACTTCATAATGTAACTTGTTCCTTGTAATCCTGCATAATTAATAAAACGATTTCGTGTATCCGGTTGTATGGTTTCAGCATTTTCCATCGTTGTATTTCTTTTTTTTCTGCATCATTCTGCGCTTATTACCTTCTGTTGTGTGACACTGTTGCTCTTGCTTGTATCTTTTGTCTTGGTATTTGGAGAGTTTATAACCTTGATCTGTTTCTTGCTTACTGATGCTTGTGAGACCTTTTTACGATACTTTGCTTCCTTTATGTAGATTCTTCTTACTTTAGGCAGTCGTAAGACTTAAACCCGCACTCCATTGGGGATAAGTCAGGCTATCTCAAGTTAGCTTGCACCATTTTAAGTTTTCCACGGAGGTAACTTCTTCGAGCCGCCATTGGGACAATCTGCTCTTTCCTCGTGATAGGAGTCGGGGTAAGCTTTTCGGGCTACCTCGAAGGCAGGACCCGATTTTCTCTGCTGGAGGGATAAGGCCACTTTTAGGCTGACCTTTTCCTGTTGAGTCCCGCAGGGAGGTAAGTTGTTCAGGCAGCCTATTACTGGACCTGCTCTCGCTCGTTGACATCACAAAGAAAAGTAACATTTTGGGCTAGGTTAGTGCTAGACCCACTCTTCACTCGTAGTGGAGGTCAGGGTAAGTTTTCGAGTTGCCGCAAGGGTCAAACCCGATTTCCTTAGCAGGGGGAACAAGGTAACCTTTTAGGCCTACATTTCCCCTTGTACCCGTTCTCGCCTATTGATACTCACGAGGGATGTATATTTTCTAATTTTGGTTAGCTAAAGACTAACTTGCACTCCGTTGTAGGAGGAACAAGACAACCTTAAGGCCTGCCTTTTCCTGTGGTATCCCATTGGGAGGTAAGTTCGGATAGCAATTTGGCTGACCGCTATTCGCTTGATAGGAGCTGGGGTAAGTTCTTCGAACTGCCTTGAAGGCAAGGCTTGCTCTCCTCTGTGGAAGGGATAAGTTCGCCTTTAGGCAGGCCTTTTACTTTTGCGTCCCACAAGGAAGTAGGTTCGGACAGTCTATTACTAGACCCGCTCCCGCTCGTTGATATTACAAAAAAGGTAAGTGTTGGGTCAAGCTAGTGTTGATCCCACTTTTCATTGTGACAGAGGTTGGGGTAATTTATACGTGAGGGACATAATCCCTATCCCGCTCTCCTCTACGAGAGGGATAAGACCACCTTTGGGCCGACTTTTTCCTATAGTGTTCCATGAGGAGGTAAGTTTTCGTGCAGTTTGTGAATGAACCCGCACCTGCCTGCTGATGTTCGCAATAAAGGTAAATTTTTATCTTCTGCCCGTCATTGGCTGACCCACACTCCACCGCGGGAGAGATAAGGCAACCCTTAGCCCTACATTTCCCTATGGTGCCTTGCGGGAAGGTAATTTGTTGATGATCTTGTTGCAGTAGATTTCATTACTGGTAATATGAAAGTGTGGAGCAGATGTTTTGCATTGTCCTGAAAAATCACATTTTTATTAAATAATAAGGAAAGTACAAGCTAGATGAAGAAGTGTTACAAAATTAAGGGACACTGAATCCTAATCTAGGGAGGTCGTCACCCATCTTTCTTTTTAGAGCTGCACACCATCCCTTCTCCCCTCAAAACTAGTAGGGCGAGTTGTAGACAACGACCTGCCACAGTTCCTTCGATGGTGCCGTCCGAGGTGGGCTCTTCGTCTTTTTGCATAAGTTCCTGGACTTAGCATTCTCTTGCCGATACCTGCTCTCCTCGGACTTCCCCCACTCTCTAAGGAGTTGAAAACTTCATTTTGAGGTGGTAGGTCGACGTGATGACCCTTAAGCTGTTAAATGTGGGCCTCCCGATAATGGCGTTGTATGCCGACGAAGTTTTCACCACCAGGAAATTGACCATAACAGGGGCTGTGTAGGGGCTACTTCCCACCAGGACAATGATTCCAAAAAAACCTTTTAAGAGCATGGGGCGGGCAGCAGCCGAGGGGCCTCAATACCCATCTTGATGAAAACTTCCTAGAACAGGATGTTCGTAGAGCTCTCGTTGTCGATGGGGATTTTGCGGATGGTGAAGTTGACGACAAGCATTGTGACCACTAGGGTATCGTCGTGGGGATACAGAACCCCTTCTTCATTAGCCTCTGTGAACAAATTACTGGAGTAGAGTCACCCCTTCGTTGTTTGGTGGGATGATACTCAGCCATGTATACCTCGTAGTATCAAGTCCGTCTGACATGTGATTTTCTACTTGACGAGGTGATGCCTCTGCCTGCGAACCCTCCAGCTATGGTTCTAATTTTTCCAAGAAGGGTTGTTGCCTTGGTGGCCAATGGGGGAGACCTGGCAGTGGCTCCCTTATTGCCAGTCGTTGGGGGTTGTTCACCCACATGTGCTGGTCACCTCGCTCCCGACTCATTTCCCTCGATCTTCCCCTTCTCTCTTGCTCTTGTCTTCTGGCCGGGGAGCGGCGGTGCCTTTGCTGTTTCGCATATTCATTCCTCCCAGGGAGAAGTAGTCTTCGGTGTTGTGCGAGGTGGATTGATGGTACGTGCAGTAGCAACGCATTGTTCCCCAGTTGTCTTCCTTTTGAATGGTGAACATGGGCCGATCGTACCGTGGTGTGGGTCCCTTTGCAGGGACTTCCTCTCGCCGCTTCTCCTGTGAGCCCTTATCTCTTTTTTCATGGGGCTTGGCCTTGGTTGGGGCCTTCTCCTTCCTCTCTGCACACTTCACTTCCTTCCTTCGTGGCTCTGTCAATGCCCGGAGAGTATTTTCTGCGTTGATGAAGTTGTCAGTCTGGTTCATGAATTTTTGTAATGTCATGGGAGTTTGTTTGGCTAGCTCTGCCATAAACTGGGAGCGCGACAGACCCTACCCCGGAGCGCCGCCAGGGTTATCTTCTCGTCTTGGTCGTTGTGATCATGCACTCTTTATTAAACCGAGCCAAGTAGTACTTTAGACTTTCATCCTCCGTTTGTTTGATAGTGAGGAGGTACGCAATCAGACGCCGCCTCCTCCGACTGGACATGAACTAGGTTAGGAATAGCCTGACTAGCTTGCCGAAGTTGTCCACTGATTTAGGTACTAGTGATCCAAACCATACACGTGTTGACCCTTTCAGGGTCAGTGGAAATGCCTTACAAGCAATTTCCCTAGGAAAGCCATGCAGCATCATGTGAGTCTTGAAAGTTTCCAAGCACTCAAAGGGGTCCATTCTTCCGTCATACATCTCCATAGCGGGGACTCTAAACTTTGGTGGTAAAGGAACCGCTATCACTTTTTTAGTATAGGGTAGATCAGTACTCGTGAGCAACTGGTCCACCTTTGACGACATACCCACTTTTCGTGTTATTTCCTCATATTTCCCTTTGAGGTTGCAAACTTCGTCCTGCATGTGTTTCTTCTCCTCTTCTTTATTAGGTCTTACTTGTGTTTTTCGGGATCCCATGTGCTCAGTGTCACTGGCCTCCCCGCCATCTTGCTCCAGCTAGGGTTTTCTGAGCTCCTCGTTTTCTTTGCGGAGTACTTGTACTTTGCCAGTTAATTTTTTCACCCACTCTTCCATGGTTTTTAACCTTATTTCCATGGCATCTCCCATGTTTCTTCTAAGTTATTTGAAACAAGTTGTCTCAGGTATGAGAAGAACATGCAAGATTTATTACTATCCACAAACAGTGCCACTATTAATGTCATATTTCTCACACCTTTGGGCCAAACTCCAACGACTTAAGTTTTCAAAAACGAGCCCTACACAAGGTAGAAGATACTACAGCTTTGAAAGGGCAACCTTGGGGCCGGAAAACCTCCAATGCCAAAGTTAGTAAATATTCTTGGAGTATAGCAAATAAGTAAAAGAGTCTAGGAATTAGAGAGAGTATTCTGATTGTTGAGATATTTTGGCTGAAATGAGCACCTAAAATAGAGTAAATCATGACTGAATAGTTCCTAAAAAGAGAGATTTTAAGATTTATTGCTTATTTTGTGGAGTCCCAATTTTAAGGAATAAAGTGATGATTTACTTATGGATTAAATATTTTATCTATAGGTAATAAGGCTTGGAGGAAGGCTCAGGCCCAGAATGGTGAAGCCTAGGCCCGTAAGATAGCCCAGCCCCATTCCCGAATGCTCAGATGCCTTGGTTTCTCTTCAACAAACACTAAGGTTTCGAGAAGGCTCTCTTCAGAAGGGTAAAGTTGTGAAGAAAAGAAAGAAAAGGTTAGAAGAGAGAGGGAAGAAGGCGATGAGGGCAGTGGAGGATAAAAGGGACTGGAGGCAGGCGAGAGGGGGTCACACTCAGAATCTTTTCTTTTAGTCTGTTTTTATTTGGAGAATACTTTCTGTTTTTATTTTCTTGTTTTGAATTAGGGTTTCCGAATCATCTTCCCCATGATGATTTGGGCTAACTTCTTGTCTAGGGTTACAGAGGAAAGGGTTTTCTTTCCCTATTGTTGATTGTCTATTGTTGTTATACTTAGTTCATACTTGTCGCTGTATTTTTCATACTTTACCTACTAGCGGTTGTGAAGGATTCCTTGCTCTTGAACTGCTGTAGACTCACGGCACAGTAGGTCCTTAAAATAATCAAGGATCCTTCAACTTTTGAGTCTTGAGATAAAAAGGGGATGATAATACAGTGAGGGTTTTATCTCTTGTTGATGTTTAATCTGTGCTTTTTTTCATTTAAATTCTGAAATGTTAATATCTTGATTGAGTTAGCATTAACAGTTACATCCAGCAGCTACAATCACATTGGTAGGAGGGACCCGAACCCTGTACCCCTAGCTTTCTTCTTTCAGCAAAATCAAATTAATTTCAGTTCTGAGTTTTAAAAAGATTGCTGTTCAGTGTTTGATTTTCCATGATTTTAAACATTGCAAATCTGGTTTTATGAAAGTATTGTTTTTTTTAGAGTAATCACAAATCCTCACTTCATTGACTAAACCATAAAATCATCCCACATTCAAATCATCCCACATTCTTTGCGGTTTCAGAGTGTATAACTCAAAAGAGATTTGTTCCACATTGTTAATATAGTTGTCCCTGTGGAAATGACCTTGGGCACTCTCACTACAATATAAAATCTACTTTTATACTTGGAAGCATTATTTGGTGAGTATCATATTCTCATACCTGGGATCTGTTATTTATACTATAGGTCTGAAAAGCAGATCATGTCTGCTTTTATGAAATCTGGATTCCTAGTACTGTTTCTTTTGTCAGAGTCTTTAAATGTAGCTTGACTCTACGACAGCGTCATTAATGTGGTGTGTTATCCGGGTGGCAGAACCATTAATGTGGCGTGGTTTTCCAACATTCTCCTTTTGGTCTGCCTTCCTTATGGTCCGTTCATGCCTTCTCTATCAGTAGATCAATGGTTCTCCGTATCTCACGCCTACAGTGTGGGCGGGCACTCGAGGACTGGACACTACTCAAGAGGTCCTCAGATCGACGAGTTTCATCCTCTGCAGCACTATCCCTCCTGTAAGTTATGTATATAAGAGCCTCCTAGTGGGCCAGATTCATGGCTTTATCCTCGGGACCGGGCTTGATAGGGCCTATTTGGCCTTGTGGGGAAAATCCCCTAACAACCCTGATATCCATCCTCTATGGATGAAAACATTGAAGAATTGTGTCAAGGCTTATCATTATCGGAGCAGGAGAATGAGGAACTAGTAGTGGATAAAGTGTTGTTGAAGGACTCAAAAGTGCATGGAGAATGTTGTTTATTCGTATCATTGCTTACATACAAGCATTACAATCGGGATGCATTCAAACAAACATTGAGAAAGATTTGGAGCCTCGTGAAAAAAGTATGGTTTAAGGAGTTAGGGGCAAGATTGATGCCGGCTGAGTTCAAAGAAAAAGCCGAGAAGGAGAGGATTCAATGTGCAGCACGTTGGTCCTTTGATCGAAGTTTGGTCCTGTGAAACAATTCGATGGTGATGTTTAGTCCAATAAAATGAGTATTACCAAGGCAACTTTTTGGATTCAGCTATTAGATCTACCCTTAGATGCGATGAATCAAAAGGTGGCAAGAATGATAGGAAAAAACATTGGTACAGTGGAAGAAGTTGACATAGAGAATGGGAGGTTGCATGGGGTGAATATATCATAATCAGAGTGAACATGAACATAACTCAACCTCTGATGAGAGGTAAACGTATACACTTGGGATCTTTGGGAGCATGTTGGGTTAGGTTTGTCCATGAACGATTGCCTACATTCTGCTATGTATGTGGCAAGTTGGGCCACCAACACAAAGATTGTAATCAAAGCCTACGACAACAAGAAGTGATTGGGGAAGAAAAGCTTCCTTTGGGCCATGGATGAGATCAGGTATCATTTTTTCCAAGGACTGCAACTCACCACTATGAAAAGAGGGTGGTGGCAGGCCATGAACCACCATTACAAGGTTCAGCAACTGATGCTGCAGATGAGGCAAAAAGGAAGGCTGAAATTCTGCAACATCCTGCATCAAGTGTAAAGAGCAATAATGAAGGGATCAGGAATAAAGGGATTGCAGTTACCAATCAAGGAGACGTTATGGAGATATAGAAGAAAAGTTTCACAAGGGGTGCGGTTGAAACTTGAGGCTGATAAGGAAACCAATGCTATTTCCATAGAGAAGACTAAATAGGTAATAAAAGGAATATCTCAAGTTAAATGCAGTGTAGGAAATCTGGGTCATTTATGTCAAGAAGGGAAGAATAATGAGCCTATTTTTATAACAGAAACAATTGACATGATCGGAGATGGGCCTAGTGATTTTGTTTCTGTTCAGAATGAGGCACGACATCTATGGATGGGGGCCATGTAGGAAGATAAAGCCCTGTCGAATTTTACTAAGGACAACAAGATTACAACAAGCAGAAGGTGGTCACAACATAAAAGAAGTACAAATAAGGAACAACAAACAAGTCCAGTCAGCATTCTGCAAAAAAGAAAGGGAGTGATGGGTAAAGTTTATGAGGAGGCACATAATTTTAACTCAAAAACTAGAAAGTTAATGACAACTAACAACTGGAGGAAAATTTTCACAAGTTATATCGGTGGAAGCTGTTGACCAGCCCGGCTGAAAGTAATGAAAATCTTAAGTTGGAATTCACGTGGGTTTGGGAACCCACGTGGAATTCGAGCTCTTTGTGATCTGGTCAAGAAGGAAGTTCCCAAGATTAGTTTTTTGCAAGAAACAAGACTAGTTGGTAGAAAGATGGATAGATTGAAGTTTAAGTTGGAATTTGAGAACTGTTTGACAGTGGACTGTGAAGGCATAAGTGGTGGGTTGTGTTTAATGTAGAGGACTGATGTCAACCTTAAGATATGTAGTTACTCTAAACATCATATTGATGTTGTGGTGGGTGATGAAGGACTGAATGTCCAACATTGGAGAATTACAGGTTGTTATGGTCATCTTGAAACTAGTAAAAGATCTAAGACATTGGAGAATTACAAGCTGCTAATCATAGTGGATGGTTGGTTCTGGGTAATTTTAATGAAATAATAAGCAAACTTGAGAAGAGGGGAGGGAGGGATAGATCTGAAGTACAAATGGAAGGTTTTAGAAAGTTGATTGATTATTGTGGTTTAACTGACCTGGGGTATGAGGGCACAGATTTCACTTGGTGGAACAATAGAGAAGGAGAGCATAACATAAGTGAAAGATTGGACTATTTCTTGGTTAACAATGCATGGTCCAAGCTTTTCCCATGGCAAAAGTGACCCATGGTTCAGTTGCATATTCTGACCATGTGCCTATCATATTGTAGATAGAAGATTGTATTCCAAGAAGAAGGGGCTCCAAACCTTTTAGATTTGAAGCAATGTGGGTGGAAGACGAGGAGCGTGGAAAGGTGATTGAGAAGGGTTGGTCTTTCAACTATGGTCTTGGCCCTATGAATGATGTGCTGCAAAAACTTGAAGGTTGTAGTGAAAGCCTAGCAAAATGGAAAAAGCAACATTTTGGCCTAGTACATAAGAGGATTCAGCAAGTTAGAGACAAGTTGGCAAAAGCACAAGCTGGAAATAACAATACTCTAAACAAGGTTGAACTGCAGTAGGCTAGAGATGACTTGTAATGCTGGCTTGAGAGGGATGAGATAATATGGAGACAGAGGTCAAAGACACTGTGGCTGAAAGTTGGGGACTAGAATAAAAAGTTCTTCCACAGCAAAGCAACACAAAGAAAGAAAAAGAATCATATAGCTCGTTTGAAGGATGATGAGGGATGTTGTAAAGAAAGGGAGGACATAGATGAATTGATCATGAAGTATTTAGAAGGAATGTTTAAAGCTGAAATCCATGACAGAAATTTTGAGTTCTTATCTGATCTGAATGGAAGAGTAACTACAGAGATGAATGAAATACTTACCAGACCATTTACTGGAGATAAAGTGACATTATCCTTGCAATATATGAATCCAACAAAGGCCCCTAGACCAGATGGAATGGCGCTTGTTTTCTATAGTGGGTAAAACAATCACCAAATCAGTCCTGCATGCCTTAAATATTGGTCAGTTTCCTTCCTCCATAAACCACACTTTTATAGCCCTGATTCCAAAGAAGAAAAAACCTGAGAAAGTGTCACAATACAAACCTATTAGCTTATGTAATGTTATTTACAAATTGATTTCAAAAGTCTTATCTAATAGGTTAAGAACCATTCTACCTAATGTAATTTCTATTTCTCAAAGTGCATTTGTTCCTGGTAGAGCTATTTTTGATGATATCCTAGTGGCCTATGAAATGGTGCATTTTCTCAAAAGCAAAAGGAAGGGCAAAGAAGGATTAATGTCTCTCAAGCTGGACATGAGTAAAGCTTATGACAGGTTGGATTGGTCCTACTTGGAAACAGTGATGCAGCGTATGGGTTTTGCAAGACAATGTATTGACAGGATCATGTTTGGTGTGAAGTCTGTTACATTCTTTATTCTGATTAATGGAGAACCAGTTGGGCCTATTTGTCCATCTCGAGGTATTAGGCGGGGAGACCCCCTCTCTCCCTCCCCATTTTTACTAGGAATAGAAGGGCTGGTTACACTTCTTACTCGAGCAAGCCAACAGAAGATGATAAGTGGAATCAAGGTGTGTAGGGGTGCCCCAAGGGTGAATTATCTGTTGTTTGCAGATGACAATGTGCTATTCTATAAGGCATCACTTCAAGAGACCATGAATGTTCATAGGATCCTCTCAATCTATGAAAATGCATCAGGGCAGAAGATTAATAAAGAAAAAATAGCAATGGTATTTACTAAAAATGTACCAGTGGAGAAGCAACAGGAGCTAATGGCTTTTTGGGGTATTCATGAGTACCAGAACTATGAAAAATAGTTAGGCCTTCCACCAATGGTGGGTAGGCACAAAGCAAGGGCTTTCTCTGACATCAAACACAAAGTGTGGACAAAGTTAAAAAATTGGAAGGAGAAGTTGCTTTGTCAAGGTGGGAAATCCTTATCAAGGTAGTAGCACTATTAATACCCACAAATGCTATGAGTTGTTTCAAATTGCCAACTACATTATGCAATGAGCTTGAACAGATGATGGTAAGATTTTGGTGGAGTCAAAGGAAGGAGGAGAAAAAAATCCATTAGATTAGTTGTAAGAGGTTGTGTCTCCCTAAGAGTGAAGGAGGTTTGGGTTTTAAGGATCTAATAACTTTTAATGACGCCTTATTAGCTAAACAAGGGTAGAGACTTATGCAGTCAACTGATAGCCTTCTTCACAAGATTTTCAAGGCTAGATACTTTCCTCATGCTAATTTTTCATATTCAAGATTGGGACACAATCCATCTTTCATGTGGAGGGGCATCTAAGGAGTAAAAGACAAGTTGATGCAGGGATGTAGATGGAGGGTTGGCAATGGCAGAAGGGTCAGAATTTGGAAGGACAACTGGATCCTTGGTATAAAAGATCTCAAACAGATGGCTACTGGGCAGAATATTGATGATGATGCTAGAGTAGAGTCCCTCGTTGATATGAATAGTGGTTGGTGGGATGTATTTAAAGTAAGATGCTTCCACCTGCAGCAACAGATGGGGTTCTGAAGATAGTAAGAAGTTTTGATAACCATGATGATAAACTGATTTGGGCACTGGAAAGAAGTGGAAGTTTCAGTGTCAATAACGCATATAGATTTTTGAGGGGAATAAATAATAGCAGATTAGAAGTGGAGAGCTCTTCAGCAAATAGATAGAAATAGGTTCTTAAAACAATCTGGAAGCTATAGATACCCCACAAGGTTAAGCTTTTTGCATGGAGAGCAGTGTTAGCTGGCCTACCAACCAAAAAGAATTTGCATAAAAGAATAGTAGTAGAGGATAATTTGTGCCAACTTTGTTCATCCGAGGTAGATAACCCCTTACATGCTTTCTATTCTTGTCCTTTACTGAGGCACATATGGCAAAAACATATTCATGATTTTACAATAGAAGAAACAACATTAATATTTCTTGAAGTGGTGATCAAAGTGCAGGAGTGTAGCAGCAAAGAACAATTCAAGACCTTTATTATGATAGCATGGGCCTTTGGATAAGAAGAAACTTATGGATATTTGAAAGAGAACAAAGGGATGCTGAAGATGGGATTAACTCTGCCATTTCTCTGTATGATTTATTCAAGAAAATTAAGAGACTTAACCCAGATCCAATGCAAAGGCAACTCTATTGGCAAGCACCTTTTGAGGGGACTTTCAAGCTCAATGTGGATGGAGCCATTCTTCAAGAAGGAAATAATGCAGGTGTGGGCATCATTGCAAGAGATCATGAGGGAAAGGTCTTACTATCAGTAAGCATGAAAGAGCAGGCAGTTATGGATCCCATGGACATAGAGCTTTTGGCAATTCTGTATTCCCTTAGGACTACAATTACTGCATATTGAAAGTGATTCCCTTCTCTCAGTGAAAGCATTAATAACTTTTGAAGTTTCAAACATGCTTGGTAATATAATCTTAGATATCAATCAACTCATGAACCAAATTCCTACTTGTACAATTTCTCATATCAACAGAGAAGGAAACCTGGCAGCATATATACTAGCTAAATTTGCTAGAAATGTAGAACATACAAATACAAATGTATGGTGGGATTCTAGTCTCTAAATTGTATTCATCAAGTTCTTTGGACTGATTTACATTTGTAATTTCTTTTATCATTAATGAAAGTATTTCCCTTAAAAAAAAAAAAGAAAAAAAATCGATATATATTTATATGTATTTCATCATTTATGTCCCAAAATGACAGATGTTCAAAGTTCCAACCGCCAAGGTGTTAAATCTTATACTGATTATATATTTACAAAGTGAAATAAATTAGGCGTTTTTAGTGAGTAGAAAAACAATAATTAAGGTTATGTTTGGGGGTAAAGATGAGAAATCTCATCTCATTTCTATCTCATCTCATTATTACATCTTTTTCAAATCTCCATACAAAATAAAATAAATAATTCAATTTTTTTAAATTTTAATTTAATTTTTTCAAATCTCAAAATAATAATAATATTAAAAAATAATATTTTAAACTTTCATTTTAATATTATTTATAAAATTTTTAAAAATTCTCATTTTATCTTATCTAACCAAGCATAACCTAAGAGTCATGCGTGGTACTGTCGCGATTCGAAAATACGCGAGACATGAAAAATATCATTTCCGCTGGTTTTTTTTCCGTAAAAAAAAATAAAGGAAGACTAAAGTAGTAGGACTGGCCGTAGGAGAAGAGAGTGGCTGCAGCCTGCACAGAAAAAGAGTGAAAGTATAGGCATGAAAATAATTCATGGGAGTCTCCTATTGTGGTACCTTCTCCTTTCTCTGACCTCCTTTTTGGGTTGCACTCTGGGTCTTAACCGTACAGATTTTCCAGCTGGTTTCATTTTTGGAGCCGCCTCCAGTGCTTACCAGGTATGCTACTCCACTGGCATTTATTCTATTTATATGCATCTCGTATTCATATAATGTTTTGTTTAGGGTTTCCGTTGTTTCCTTTCTAGTACGAAGGAGCCGCATATCAAGATGGAAAAGGGACCAGCATATGGGATACTTTCACCAGCCTACATCCAGGTCTCTCTCTCTGCATTACTGTTTTCTTTTCCAAATTCAAAGACATTTTCTGAAGATAGAAACACAGACCCCAACGCACACAGAAAATCCTCTCATACATGAACACAGCCATCGTTCTCAAAGGACAATAAACGAATATAACAATATTCTATCATCTTATTTTCCTAACATAAGTGGCATGAGAACCTTCAACAGTTATCTTGAACAAAGGGACTACCCCACGCCCCCAATCCAACTGTCTAAGTTCATCATTTATATTTTAGCATTGTCCCAGGTAATGATCATCCCGATCTTGTTATCTTCCATTGTGTTGATTGATGCGGTGCATTTTAAGGGCCTCGATCACTTGAGCAAAAACCTGTTTTAAAATGTAATGCATCAGTTCGTATGATTAGAAATGAGAAATTCACGAAGAGCCACATTTTTCTTTGGATAATATACAACCAAAAACTTCAAAGTTTCATTGAAATATATAGAAAACTGTTGACACATAACTTGCCACGGTATTAGTTGAGGTGAAAGGTGTATGGTTGAACTGGACATTACTCAAATGGCTCTGATGCCATAGGAGCTTACAAAATTTGTCAAAATAGAGGCAGAGTGCACGCACGGTGTTTGAGAAAATGTTTCAACCTCACACATAGCATGGGAAGTCGTGGTGTATCTATACATCTAATACTTATATACTACCATTTAACCGTCCAACTCATGGTTTTTGAGAAATTTTTATGTTGTCATGACAGAAAAAATTGCGGACCATGGCACGGGGGATATAGCCGATGAGTTTTATTATCTTTTCCAGGTACGATCAAAGTTACAGAATCCTTACCTTTCTACACATCCATTATTCTGCAGTTAAAATCTGTCTACTGAAAAGTTTGGGAAATGTTCCAGGAGGACATTGCTCTGATGAAAGAAATTGGTTTGGACTCCTTTAGGTTCTCCATCTCATGGTCCAGAATACTACCAAGTAAGTAGTAAGATCATTGCTTAACACAACCGTTGCCATCTTACGGGATAAGAAGAAAAATATTTTTTTTGATAAGGGGATAAGAAGAAAAAGATAGACCGCCTAAACCTTTTTTTTTCCCTACTGGAAACCTATAAGTAGAACATTTAATCTACAAAGTTTTCTCAAAATACTCCAATCTACATCTGATCTAACTAGAACTTAATTTTGTTTGTAGAGGGAAAAATTAGTGAGGGAGTGAACCAGCAAGGCATCACATTCTACAATAACCTCATAAATGAGCTCTTATATCAAGGTGAAATCTCATTCTCCCTCTCATGCCCCCCATCAAGCTAATCATAATTTGCTTATGCAGAGCCTCTCCCTAATATTTTACTACAATTTAAGCAGGTTTACAACCTTTTGTAACTCTATTTCATTGGGATCTTCCTCAAGCTCTCGAAGACGAGTATCTAGGATTCTTGAGCCCAAACATTGTGTAAGTTTGACATATACATGTTAAAATCGGTTCAACAAAGCTGGAGAAGAAAAGGTATACATCTGACCAAGATAACTAATTGACGATTCATCAATTTCTAATAATTAGGAATGATTATCAAGACTATGTGGACCTCTGCTTTAAAGAATTTGGTGATAGAGTGAAGTTTTGGGTCACATTTAATGAGCCAAATGATTTTGCTAGTGGAGGGTACGCAACAGGTACTGAGGCACCTGGTCGATGTTCTAACTATATTGGAAACTGTAGCTTTGGGAACTCAGCAACAGAACCCTATACAGTGGGCCATCACATGCTTCTTTCTCATGCAATTGCTGTAAAATTGTACAGGGAAAAGTATCAGGTTTGTGATGTGTAGAAGAATTTGAAGTAACCATTATGAAGATTATTTATAGTGAACTTGAGACTCACATCTTCAATCAATTATATTTGTTAGTGTCCATAATTGACATCTTTGCTTATATTTGAGGTTTTAAATGGAAAAAAACTTTATACTTGTGTTTTCGATTTTGTTCCCTCACATATAGATTCTTCTGTTTGTATATACGTATTATGAGTGAATAATCTTTAAGAAGGAAGCAGATAACCTGTTATATGCTTCAACATATATTCCTCGTGCAAATAAAAAAAAGTTGAAATCCTAATATGGGCTGCAACCATTGTCTTTCACAATAAAAATGTCTTAAACATCATATGCAATAGAAAAAAATAATTGTGTTTGATTTTTGTAGGCTTCACAGAAGGGAAACATTGGGATTGTACTAGCATGTTACTGGATGGTGCCCAAATTCCAAACAGTTGCTAGCACTGATGCTGCCTTTAGAGCCATTGATTTTATGCTTGGATGGTAAGTTGAAAGATTTTATGTTGGTAGTTAATTTTACAAGTTGAATTGGGATAAGATTTTGTATGTACCTAACACATTCTCCTTTTTTTTATAAGTAAAAATATTATATATATCAATAAGAGTAACCAAGTACACTGGACGTATACAAGAAAACACCTAGCCCATACTAGAGAGCTTCTAAAGACCCAAAAAGCCTGTTAAAAACTACCCAAAATACACCAAGCCCGAATTGGAATAAAAACACACCTCCCCAACCCCAACTCCTTGTTTCCGTAAGACTAATACTCCACCCGAAACTCCCTCTACGAGAACGTCTTCATGATGCCCTTTCTTTAGTCTTCCCTCGACTTGAGCCATCCTTAGCGTCGTAATTGATTTCCCAAGAAAGACGCTTTAACTCCCTGCTTTTCTTAAAACTTGATTTCGTTTCAAGCGAGTGGCTCGCCTCAATCGCTGTGACTAGTCCAGTCTCTTATCCACTTTAGTCATGAGATCACTTACATACTTCATAACTCCCGTCAATTGAGCTTTGATAGCCCTCAAGACCCCCTCCACTTATCCCAATGTCACTTGACAACCTTTGCCTCCTATAAGTGTCTTACCCTTCCTTCTGCCGGCGAGCTATTCTTGGCTGGACTACCCGCTAGTGACTCAACACCGAAGCGTACGAGGCACCTTTGACCGAGGAAGGCCTTTCCACTGCCTTTCCATCAACAAACTCCCTTTTGTTTGCATGCTTCAGAATAGCAGCTTTGGACCCGGTAACGCTTTGAATGGACTGCAGAAAATCTTTCCATCTAATGCCATTTACAACTTCCGGAATCACCAACAAACCTTTACTCCTTCCATTTCGAAATTGTAAGAGTTGCAAAAAGCTACCCCTTGCATTAATATGATGTTGAATGATGAGAATTCCATTACCCATCCTTAGCTCCCTGAAAAATCCTTCATGACAATTGAGTTCTAAACAATCCTCTATCCCCTTAGCCACCCACGAAGCTGCCGTCTCGCCTAGGCACATGAACTTAGCCATCCTTTTACTACGTTCAGAGATGCGAAAGTTATTTCCTCCCTCTTTTGTAAACACAAAAGTTTTTTATTCCACCTTCAACCACCTCTCACCTTTTATCTGAGACGAATCCACGTTGCGCATTGTCATTGTCTGATCCCAAGTCACAAGATCATCTTCCAGTATATTCTCGCTTTGTCATCTTAGGGATATAAAAAGTAGAACAGAAACCAGATCTGTGCCGACTAAAGTGCAGCTCAAAATCCTGGTTGCCGGAGGGGGACCGACGTCGGAGGGCCCTCAAAGGAGTCACTGGAGCCAGTCGATCGAGTCTGTGGCGATGGCTGATGGACAGATTCGATGGTCGATGTTGCCTCCGAGAAGGACATACAATGCTTGTATGTGCTCCACCCCCTGACGATTCCTTCTGCGCCACTTTGTCAGACCCTACTGCTCCTTCAGGAAGCATAGAACAGGTAGGGGAAGCACTACCTTCTATTACCCCATTTTCATCTTCTAAAAGAGGCTCGTCAGTTTCTTCCAAAATACTTAAGACCCTGGAAGGACCCCCATCTTCAACTGAAAGTGAACCCTGGAAAAATGTACCAACCCCATTAGCAACTGGTGACTGAGGGCAATCAAACAACAAGCTACCGATGTCCTGAGTGGCACTAGCGAGAACAATGATGCCCACGTCCAACGACCCTATCTGTGACGGCATCGAAACGCCTTTTGTCGGCGCACTTGAGGCCTTCAAACCAGTGGGATCTACCCTCACCACCCCCCCCCCCCCCCGGCGTCCGTTTTTGACCGACCACCCAAACCCACGACTAGGTCCAGCCCCTTATCCACTTTAGTCGTGAGATCACTCAGATAGTCCATAACCCCGTCAATTGAGATTTGACAGCTCGCAAGACCCCCTCCACTTCTCCTAATGTCACCTGACAGCCTTTGTCTCCTACAAATGTCTTACCCTTTCCTTCCGCCGCGGAGCTATTCTTGGCTGGACTACCTGCCAGTAACCTCAACACCAAAGCGTACAAGGCACCTTTGATTGAGGAAGGCCTTCCCACTGTCTTTCCATTAACAAACTCCCCTCTGTTTGCATGCTTCAGAATAGCGGCTTCGAATGGACTGCAGAAAACGTTTCCATCCAATGCATTTGCACCTTCCGGAATCACCTAACACATCCTCCTTTGAAGCTACTATAAGCTAGAGGTGGTATATTACATGTTGAAACAGATTAATCTTAGTTCCCAACAACTTGAGCTTTATAATTGGTACATTTTACGAACACTGGGTGCAAATCATTTGATCGCACACGGGCTCTTTTCCATACGTAACGAAATTAAAAGATTCAGACACCAGGTATCCTCATAAATGTTCTAACTTAAGTTTCTTGCTTGTTTACGCAATATAACAAGATACTTATGTGTTTTTCTTTGGAAAGTTTACTTTTCAGTTTGGTGAGTTGTCTTATAAACCCAAATAGCTTTAGAAATGACTATTGGTCAATGGGAAGCCCACCCAGACAATCTTGTTTTCTGCAATTTTTCACTACTTTCTATATTATTATTATGGAACTTTATCTTCAACCATTCGAGTTCAAAGGAAAAAGATGCTTAAATGTGCACTTCATATTCATCTTTATCACTAATTATTATCTTTGTAGGTACCTTCATCCCATTACCTTTGGCGACTACCCTGAGACCATGCGATTTTTGGTGGGGAATCGACTGCCCACATTTTCTGTATCACAATCTGAGACGCTAAAGGGGTCTTTTGATTTCCTAGGAGTAACTTACTACACGGCAAGATATGCAGATGATTCTACTTCTTCTAGCAGTGTCAACCTAAGTTACACAACAGATAGCCACGTAAATCTGACCAGTAAGCTCAGGATGCACAATATATATCTGCTTAGTATTATTTGTTTTCCCTTAACACTCACATATACTATTTTGTTGCACAGCTGAAAAAGATGGCCTTCCTATTGGTCAACCTGTAATCTCTCTCTTCCCTCTCTCTCACACACTCACACACAGATTTGCAACATGGCCAGTTGCACGCCATGTTCAGCTACAAATTAAGAGTATAATTTTCCTCTTACACCAAGTAAACCATGTTATAAATGGTTTTGCAGACCGCTTCTGGCTGGCAATACGTTTATCCCAGAGGGCTTCTAGAACTACTTTCATACATAAATAGAAAATTCAACCAGCCACTTATTTACATTGCAGAAAACGGTAAAGAAACAATCTCTAATCCTTGAATGCTTCAGAAGTAGTGTACCTGAAATCTTTAATCAAACTTATATATTGGTTATTTTCAGGAGTTAATGACAATGCCTCATTGCCCATTCAAGATGCACTCGATGATAGTTTGAGGATAAATTTCCACCATAGCCATCTATCAACTCTTTTAAAGGCTATTAAGTGAGTGCAGATTTCATTACTCAAACTCTCTTTTAGCTTACTTCGGGAAAACGTATCACGTGTTCAAAGGGATTCTTATCACTTCTATAATGAGAACTGCAATAACAGTTCTAACCTCCTAGATTTGGTAATATCCTTTTGTAGATGCAAAACGTTTCTTTGCAAATATATATTTGAACACTAATGCGAAAGATATTAACGGGAAAAGTGCTGGCAGGGCAGGGGTTGACGTGAGAGGATACTTTTTGTGGTCATTTCTCGATAATTTCGAATGGGAATCTGGTTATACTCTGCGGTTTGGCATGACTTACATAGATTTCAAAAATGGATTGAGAAGATACGTCAAAAACTCGGCTTTATGGTACAAAAATCTCCTTCGAAAGGAAAACATAACGAGAAGGCTACCTTTATTGTATACTGAGTAGTAATCAAATTAATAGCAAGTGATTTGTTGTATGGGGATGTAACTTTTGTGATATGTTCACAGTTCAATCATATATTTCATTGAGAATTTCAGCATGTATTTATTAATGATGAAAATCAGTTGTATAAAGTGTTGCGAAATGGGGATTTTGTAGTTTGCTGTGACATTGAAGATAGTAAGAGAGGAGAACACCCAATCATATGAAATCACGTATTATTTGTATTATATTTTTAACAATTGGTGGTTAAATCATTCTTCTTCGATTAACTCAACAAATTGAGTGGATTTGTACTTGTTTGACAAACTACATTAAGGGGAGTGTTAACGTCGTGTTTCGCACATTCTTGAACCAAATTTCAACAATTCAAGTCTTCCACA